>CM077800.1:2901193-2921193 GCA_039737535.1 Lagodon rhomboides
CAAACACAGGACGAAATTAAGTAACCAATCAGTTCTGACGAAGCCCGTCGGATCAGCGCCAGGCTTTGAAGCCAGTCGAGTGACTCACTACGGCCCAGAAAGACTTCTTCCATGAACTCACAGTGAAAGAAGCATCTGTAAAAACGCTGGAGACATCGTCAGCTCCTGCAGAATGATCAGAATTTGAGCCAATCTGTCTTGATTCAAGTTAGCTCGATGCTAAACGCTAGCCCAGATCCGATACCACATCATTCATTTATTATTAGAAACTAGATCCTGCAACTTAACAGCCAACAAACTTCTGTAAATGTCATGTGACTTGTGTAACTTCAACGGAGATGTTCACACATTGACTCCAGTAAAAGTACTGATACAGCTTCTTTACTCCAGTAAAAGTTCTGATACAGCTTCTTTACTCCAGTAAAAGTACTGATACAGCTTCTTTACTCCAGTAAAAGTTCTGGTACAGCTTCTTTACTCCAGTAAAAGTACTGATACAGCTCCTTTACTCCAGTAGAAGTACTGATACAGCTTCTTTACTCCAGTAAAAGTACTGATACAGCTTCTTTACTCCAGTAAAAGTTCTGGTACAGCTTCTTTACTCCAGTAGAAGTACTGATACAGCTTCTTTACTCCAGTAGAAGTGCTGATACAGCTTCTTTACTCCAGTAGAAGTACTGATACAGCTTCTTTACTCCAGTAAAGTAATAGAGTACAGGCTCTGAAATGTCCTCAGAGTATCAGAGTAAAAAGTCTCCCTCTGAAGGACATCTGTGGTCAAAGCTAACTGAAGCTCACGTCATATTAATATAACTCAAAGACTATTAAAGTTAAAGGTAGAGTCAGCAGGATTTGTCCCAGCTGTTCCTGAACGCACCACAAAGACAGCTGATTGTTGAGTCTCATTCCCAGGACGTCACATAGACACATGTTGGGTTGTAAAGCGTCCCGAGCAGCAACGAAGAGAGAAAATCAGAAACTCTCTGCAGATACGAGACACTAACACGCCTTTTCTCCACATTCCAGCCTCCCTCTCTGTCTGTTCACGTCTGAAATCGGTCTGGTGATGTCGGGGAGGCGGCGTGCGATGACGCGAGACTTGTAGTTCTCGAGACCGGTCTCGGTCTCAAGACCACTTTTCCGTGGTCTTGGTCTTGTCACGGCCTCGACAGTCTTTGGTCTTGGTCTTGATACTCTCTGGTCTTGGTAGTGTCTTGGTCTCGGTTTAGGCGGTCTTGACTACAAGTCTACTCAAGACATAAATGCATTCATGATGTAGTCTGCCTTTTGTTCTACAGTTTGAATGTATATGTTTATGTATCTGTTCTTTGTGATGTCTGTGTTATATTGTTCTTGTCCCACTGAACTACAGCTACAACTACAACTTGATAAAGTGTGTTATAACTGAGATGCCATTGCACACATCAAGGTGACCAGTTCTTCCTCTTGTTAATGGACAATTTGAAGTACAATTTTGTACTATTTGTACTATAAACTATTTGTATTTTGCATTTAATTTAATGCATTTTTTGGTGCACCTGCGTGCGGGTTCTACAACTCATGCAAAATGGCAAAAAACTAGTCTTTTTTTGGTCTCGGTATCGAGCTGAACAAGTCTTGGTCTTGACTTGGTCTGTCTTGGCCTTGGTCTTGGTCTTGGTCTTGGTCTTGATACTCTCTGGTCTTGGTAGTGTCTTGGTCTCGGTTTAGGCGGTCTTGACTACAAGTCTAGATGACGCCAAATAAAAATAATCCATAATTCACCTCAAATGCATCAAACTAAAGTCACGAGCCTTTTTTTTGTAAATGTGAGGAGGAGAAAGATTTTATTGTCAGGAACAGAAACATGACTCTAAACATCCGGATCTCCTGCAGATCGTTTATCACCTAACTTATCGCCCGGTCTCACTTTTTCATCCTCGCTGCCTCTGAAGTCGTGAAAATCTCATGAACTACTTTCACAGTTTTAATTCCCAGCGCCGTGCGGCCGACCCACTGATGTGCGCCGTGTTATTAAAATGTGCAGAGTTTCCCCTCTTCCCCTCCTTGAAGTGGCTCCTCACATGCGCCGACACGGCGAGGAAGTGGAGGCTGGCGAGGGGACGCCTTTTAAAGCCATTCAGAGGAGGAGGGGGGGGAAGCAGGCGGGCAGGAGACCGGGCCTGCCAGGCCACCTCCGTCTGGACGACTGGGGCCGGGCCAGCTCGACTCCACTTCCTTTCTCTGTGAGAGAGAATGGACGGAAGTGGCGTTTGGGTGTGTGTGTGTGCTGCGAGTGTGTGTGTGTGTGTGTGTGTGTGTGAGAGCTTTGCACGGCTGTTATTTTGTTTTTCAAACCCCGGCTAAGGCCTTGGCCCGAGTTTGGCACTTAAAGACAATAACAGAAGCAGCATTCCTTTGTGTGTGTGTGTGTGTGTGTGTGTGTGGTTTGTATAGCGGCGGTGTCATGGCGGCGGGCTTGCCGCTGCATTCGCCGCGGGTCAAAGACAAAGGTCAAGACTAATGAAGTACCAATAAGAGAGGGAGTCTTTTCTGGAGGGCGACGTTTACTTCTGCCTGAGTTCTCGCTTTCTGCTCTTTTCTTCTTCTTCTTCTTCTGTTCGCCTCCCACAGTTTGTCCCGTTGCCGCCGCCGTCGACTCTTCTGTTGGCACAAACACACACCGACTGTATCACACACACACACACACACACACACACACTCTGGATCCTGGGAACAGAGGGGTGTAACTGGTCAAAAAGTCGCATGTGTTTGTGCGCTTATCTGGATCGCGACGCTGCACACAACAACACAACTTCTTTGCATTTTAATGTTGTTTTCCTGTTTTTTTTTGCAGCTTTATCTCTTTTCAGCTTTAGAGAGAGAGACCCCCTTTTTTGTTCCTTTTGTGATTCAAATGAAGTCACATCACAGACGTACAAACTGAAAGCCCTTCCTTTGACTCGCCTGAGTGTTTTTCTCTCCGACAGACTCGACTCGTTTTGTGTCTGATTGTTTGCACACTCGCTCTGTGTGTTTTTGTCTGAGTTATTCGGTCGTTTCTGAAAGAGGCTTTCGCTCCACACAGGTGCGTTTATTCAGATCCGTAAGCTCGCAGCGGTCTGGGGAAAACTTTTTTAGCCTCTCCACACAAACCGCTTGTACTCGCAAATAAAGACGTCTGTTCGGTCTGGAAGAGATAATGGAGGCGCAGCGGCAGATCTACAGCTGCGCCGCTGATCCGTATCCGAGGATAAGAAGGCTCGGGAGTCGCCCGTGTCGACCGAGACGAGGCTGCTGGTGAGAAATCAGGTGGAGCTTTCTCTCTCAGCAGATGGAGGTCGTTCAGTTGTGTGTGGTTTGTTTTCTGAGCTCTTTAAAGGTGCAGAAACTGATTCTGGAGAAACGTGTTGAGTCTCGTTCCCGGGTGGTTAATTACTGATGCGTCGAGTTTCCCAGGTTGTCAAATATTGACACTTTTTGACACGATTTGCTATCTTACATGCTGCACTTTTACACATATAACAGATTTTCAGGCAGCAGTAACACAACATTGAAGTGTTGGCAGCGTATGTTTCTGTAAACTTCTCTGGATTTGTTGAAACTTTTCAATCTGAAGCTGTGACGACGCCGTCCTGATGGTCTGGTTAGGATTAGAAAAATTAGGAAATCATGCTGACGTCTCCTTAAAAACGTCCCTATGTCTCATTCAGAATATCCAGTTGTTTCACACTTCCAATTGTTGAAACACAGTCCTGAACAGTGGTCTCTGGCTTGGCTCCCGTCCATCTCGACCCACAACCCTCCTCCTCGTCCTCCGACGAACACGTATTGATGGAGTGTTGATACGATATCTATTAAATCTCTTCGGGTTTCGGATTCTTGGGAGTTGAAGTCGCCTCGGAAACATAACAACATAACAAAGGTTTAGTCGGTCTGACGGACTCATCAAGAGAATATTCTTGACATTAGGGCTCCGACTAACGATTATTTTCATTCTCCATTAATCTGTTGGTTGTCTGGTCTATAAAATATCAGAAAAGGCTGAAAGATATCGATCAGTGTTCCCCAAAACCCACAATGACGTCCTCAAACCATCCTCCTCCTCCTCTGAACACGTATTGATGGAGTGTTGATATGATATTTATTAAATCTCTTCGGGTTTTGGATTCTTGGGAGTTGAAGTCGCCTCGGACTTGAGGAATTTTTTGCTATTTTCACTAATTCCTGGAGAGAAAACGTGAAAAGAGTCTCCACTGACATCAACTTGTGGATTTCTCTGGTTTGAACATTGTTAGAAACATTTGGGAAAATGGAAGTACACAACATAACAAAGGTTTAGTCGGTCTGACGGACTCATCAAGAGAATATTCTTGACATTAGGGCTACGACTAACGATTATTTTCATTCTCGATTAATCGGTTGGTTGTCTGGTCTATAAAATATCAGAAAAGGCTGAAAGATATCGATCGGTGTTCCCCAAAACCCACAGTGACGTCCTCAAACCATCCTCCTCCTCCTCCTCCGAACACATATTGATGGATTTTTGATATGATATCTATTAAATCTCTTTGGGTTTCGGATTCTTGGGAGTTGAAGTCGCCTCGGACTTGAGGAATTTTTTGCTATTTTCACTAATTCCTGGAGAGAAAACGTGAAAAGAGTCTCCACTGACATCAACTTGTGGATTTCTCTGGTTTGAACATTGTTAGAAACATTTAGGGAAAATGGAAGTACACAACATAACAAAGGTTTAGTCGGTCTGATGAACTCATCAAGAGAATATTCTTGACATTAGGGCTAAGACTGATGATTATTTTCGTTCTCGATTAATCGGTTGGTTGTCTGGTCTATAAAATATCAGAAAAAGGCTGAAAGATATCGATCAGTGTTCCCCAAAACCCACAATGACGTCCTCAGATGTCGTCTTTTGTCAACAGTTTTCTGCACAAATACTTTCTGCAGAAGTAAAGTTCCCTGTGAAAAGTCCTGAGATGCATCAGAACCAGCGCAGATCAAACCCTGAACCTTCAGAACTGAGAGAGATTAAAAGGTTTTTCTGTAGTTTGTGGGACTGACCCTTTACACAGGTGGTTGTAACTAAGTTTCCTGGAGTCCTGAGCATTGTGCTCTGGTAGTCGTCGCTGTAATCAGATGATCAGATCGACTCTGGGCTCTGAAGCAGCAGCAGCCAGGCGGCCAGATGGCAGCCAGCTACGCCTGTTTACGCAGGAGGCCGCTCCGGCTTCCCCTGTCATTAACCGACTGCTCTCCGACCACACGCTGCAAAAATATTACCGCCATACGTGCAGAGAGAGCGGAGAGGACCGTGCACTGAAAACAGGAAGGTTTCCCCACATGACACGGTTTATTATTATCTGATCCGACCGAGGGAGAGGACTCGTGTTCGGGTTCCTCCCGGGTCGCTGTCGTGACTTCAGCCCCCGGACCGTGTCGACGTGATGGTAATGTTCTCTGCCGTGTTCGTGCCACATCTGAAAATCTGTGTCGTGGAGAGCTCGGGCCGGGTCAGCGGGGTAATCCAGGACTTAGTGCAGACCATGTGAGGGGAGTGATTGAAGTCTCCAGAGATATTTCACCGCCTGAGCTGCACTGAAGCCGCCTCACGTACACAAAACAACGACGATCAGCGAGGTGACGTCATGTTTGGACCTTCTGAAATAACTAGTTCATTCATTCATGAGTCGAATGAAGCAAACTAACAAGCAACAACTTTAAATTTCATAATAATTTTCCAAAGAAAAAGCTTTATCATGATAGAAACACGGTGACAGTTCAGGGCAGGTGTTCTGCTCAGACTTCAGTTAAAGACACACGGTGGAATTATTTCTCCCATCTGGTGGTTAAATGTTATTCTGCATTCAAACGAATACTGCTCTCTAGCGCCTCAAAGCGTTTTCAAGTTTTTGAGTCTCTTGGAAACGTATTCTGCAATTTAGTTTTGTTGTGTTAGGCAGCGACCTCTCGTGGCCACAGTAAGCATTGCAGCAGCAAAGGAGGAAGTCAGATACAACAAGAACGGCTAATAGACGTCTATTTGCAGTGTGTTTCCGTATGAAGCACATTTCTTCTGTAGCAGATTGTATCTTCTGCATTTGCAGAGCATTTCTTTGATTTTAGCTTTTTGCTTTTGTCTCGTAGAAGGCCTCGACTACTGGTTTCTTCTTCTTCTTCTTCTTCTTCAAGTTGTATTGGCTGGTAACAACTTGTGTTGTTCCGGTTTGTAACCTTTACTTCTTCTCCTTTACCTGCCGTGCATAATGTAGCCTACACTTCTTAAAGACACACTGTGGAATTATTTCTCCCATCTGGTGGTTAAATGTTATTCTGCATCCAAACGAATACTGCTCTCTAGCGCCTCGCGTTTTCAAACGTGCGTTGCAGCCTGTTGGAACTACGGCAGGCGGGATGTGTCAAGATTCAAGAAGCTGTGACAACAACGTGTCTTCAAACAGCACTTCATCAAGTTTAGTTTCGGGTGATGAGGTACGTTATTTCAAACAGACTTCAAACTGCAGCTGACGAGCGCGTCTGGCTAAGCTCCTTCTCCGTTCCACAGTCACGCTGGCTCTGAGTGAAAACGCCTTTAGCCTTATCTGTACCACGTAGAGCTTTTTGTCCCTCTCACCAGCTCATCGTTTTTTATAGAGCGGAAGGACATGGAAGCCTCCGTAGAGCTCGCCCGTCCTATGGAAATACAGAGAAGTGATTCTTCCCTCAGGAGGAGAAGTGAGATTGTTGGCAGAGATCATTTTACACCAATGAGGACTTATTTATGAATGAAGACGCTGATTTGAGGTAATAAATTACTTAAAACACGACACAGTGGACCTTTAATTGTGTTGATTTTTGTGCTTCTGTCCAACCAAAGCATTAATTATTCACTTACAGCTTGGATACCACACATATATATACTTAATATATGTATAATATCACGCTCGCCTGAATAATCACCTCAGCTGACCTGATGTGAACTAAAGTAAAGACCCTGCAGAGGAAACGTAGACCTACAGCTGCTGCATCCTCCTCATCTCATCTCATCAGGCTGAGAGAAACAGCTTCTTTATTCAGTTATTGACAAGTTATCTCTGAGTTTGTATTATTACCTCATTAACACTGTGTTTATTAACTATTACTTACTGACATATTGAAGTGAATGTAGCCTGTGGGAGGGACTGAGATGTGAGGAGAGGAGGCGAGGATGTACAACCTGACTCATTAACTCCTAGAGCGTCTTTACTTTAGTTCACATCAGGTCAGCTGAGGTGATTATTCAGGCGAGCGTGATATTATACATATATTAAGTATATATGTGTGGTATCCAAGCGAATAGTTGTGAATGAATAATTAATGGCTGTTCACTTGGGTTTTGCTTTTTCCTTCAGGGAAGCAAAAACAAGAACTCACCACACTTACACGACCAGAATAACTTCCCGTTCAGGGAAGTTATTCTGGTCGTGTAAGTGTGGTGAGTTCTTGTTTTTGAGGACAATTAAAATGTCTTCCCCAAAACTACAGAATGCTCCTTTAAAGTAACACCAAGGTAGTGTTTTAATCATTTTGAGGGAATGATTGTGGTGATTTGAAGACACGTGCCTGTTTTTTTTTACCACCTACTGAGCTTCTGACGCTGTTAAATGAAAATGTCACTGAAAGTTTGATCATTATGAATAACTATCTGTCAACAACCGTCTGTACGTCCTCGCTCACATCTCCTCCATCCGTCCTGAGATTGATTTTATGGCTCACAGAATAGAGAGCTGAGAGGATAAAGCCTTGTGTCATGTAAAAAGTTAAAGGATGGGAGGAAGCATTGATTGTTTTCTGCTGCAGCCACTAGAGAGCAGCACTGACCACTCGGTCACAATCCCAGAGAGCTCAAACACAACTTTCCCTTTGTTCCGGCCCTCTCATGACCCACATCACATGAGGCTCTGCAGCTCGCACACATGCACAATTCAGTAATCCAACCAGGACTGATAGAGCTTCCCATAGCTCCACAGATAACTGTAATAATCGCTCTCCTGGTTCCTCTTCCCTTCCTCTCTTTATCGCTCTCATTAGCAGCAGCGTCTCAGCTTCCAGTCTGTAAAGTAAACGTGATAACGTGTTTGCAATGGAGAAAAAAAAAAGTGCACATCAGCAGCAAATCACCTGCCGGAGCGAGCACACCTCCACGCTCACACTGAGTGTAATGAGTTAGAGGAGTGGGCCTAATTGTCTGGTATTAATCGGAGATACGCTCCTCCTCGCACGCCGCTGTAAGACATCTGCCGAGGAACAGCCAGAACCGGCCCGACTCTGCTGCCTCAGCAGCCACACTGAGCTGCTGAGTGTTTCTCAGCCGCTCTTTATCCTCCCTCTGCGCTCGTCGCTCACAGCCGGGTGCCTCGGCTCGTCTGAGCAAAGAGAATTGCAGAGGAGGGAGAAAGATAACAGCGGTGGGAGATAATGAAGGAGTGACTGGGTCGGACTGGAAGACGGCGCGGCGGTTTGACTGCTATCACAGAGAGAAGTGACTGTCACAGAAGAAGAATTTAGGTCTCCGCTCAGAGACAGAGAACAAACCCAGTTTAAAGGGATATTCCGGTGTAAGTTTAATCCATGGTCTAACACACCTTGACACAGAGTAAGACTCCCCCTCGAGAGGTCAAGTTAGCTGACCGCTAGCTTAGCTAGTTTTAGCAACCTCAGAAAAGACCGCACGATAACAATACACTGCAGCTTATGTCTCCAACTAGAAACCGCCATCAAAAAGCCACAATTAATGGTGAGAACAGCAGCAAACTTCAGCAACAGTACATGTACAGTCCCAGCACACAGTACGAAGCATCAAACATCTGCTAGCTTTGCTGGATTTGTATTAAAAACACAGCTCAACTCATCCTCCAGCAGCCTGCCTGTGTGGGAAGCCCTGACGAGTCGATTACCGAGTGCAGTAGATTTCTGCAGCTCAAGGATGAAAATGACTGATTATTACTCCATGGAACGCTCAGTTCTTATTATCGAGAGCTGACAGGGAAAAGAACGGAAGTAATGGAGTAGTAATCAGACATTTTCATCCTTGAGCTGCAGAAATCTACTGCACTCGGTAATCGACTCGTCAGGGCTTCCCCACACAGGCAGGCTGCTGGAGGAGAGGGTGAGTTGTGCTGTGTTTTTAATACAAATCCAGCAAAGCTAGCAGATGTTTGATGCTTCGTACTGTGTGCTGGGACTGTACATGTACTGTTGCTGAAGTTTGCTGCTGTTCTCACCATTAATTGTGGCTTTTTGATGGCAGTTTCTAGTTGGAGACATAAGCTGCAGTGTGCTGTTTCTGCGTCTGAGGTCTAAGCTAGCTAGCGGTCAGCAAACTTGACCTCTCGAGGGGGAGTCTTACTCGGTGTCACGGTGTGTTAGACCATGGATTAAACTTACACCGGAATATCCCTTTGAGCAGCGACTGACTGGTACGAGCAGCTCGTGGTAGAATTTAAAGAGGTTAAGTCATCGTGTCTCCTGTGATAAATGAGTTAGCTGCTGAGATCTGAAACACAAGTAGTCTGAAGATGAGACGGAAATCCTGAAAGGTCCAAACTTCACACTAACCCTTTCTATCTGTTACCCGCAAATAAAGCAGTTTAAACAGCCCGTCCTCATCAGGAAAAATGCCTGTTTCGGACCTTTTATTGTTAGATGGCGGCCTCTAGTGGCCGTGGCAGTTATCAGAGGAGCAAAGGAGGCATTCAGGTGTTGTGGTGAACACAGAAGGAGGAGGATGGAGTCACTCAGGAGCTACAATCGATGGGTTTTATTATGGATTAATCTGCTGATTATTTACGTGATTAATCGTTTTGTCCTTGTCGAGTCCAAAAGTGACGTCTTCAAATTTCTTCTTTAGTCCAGAACGCCAAATCCTCACGTTCAACCAGCGAATAACTGGAAGGATTAATCTGTGAACAGAAAAGTTGGCCACTGATTTTCTTGATTTTCTGGAGCTGGATGACAGAACGAAGGTTCATCCTCTGGAGAACATGAGCGTCAGTACAGAAGTTAGCAGTAGTTGATATTTCAGTCAAGTGATGAAGTGTTTGACTCCCTAAAAAATATCGCTGTAGATAACCAGAACCGTTCGTCCGTGGGTTCTGGGACTTTCTGGGTTTCCCTCTCTCAGTATCTGGAGCAGAGCAGAGCTGCGAAAAGGAAAACAGAAAGAAGAGCGGGGAGGTAAACAGCAGCGCGAGCGACTCACTAATAAAGGGCTGTGCGTTGCTATTTCCAGACGGGGAGGTTGAGGTTAATGAACAATCACATATTTGGGACTCCTGTGATGTCTGCGGAGGCGGGCCGGGTCGGGTCTGAGCTTCAAAGAGAGCACTGTTTTTTTGGGAATGCGATGGGAGTGAGTGTAACACGAGCGCGGTCCTTTTAACGAGGTGTACTTAAAGTAATGAAACCGCGGCGTAAATCAGATCAGTCGGACGGTCTGAGTCATCGACCGGACTCTTTATCAGAGCGTCGAGATGAAAGTGTCGTGATTATTGAGGAGGACGGAGATCGTTCAGACTGATTAAGAGGCCGGATCAGCATCAGTGTAGATCATTATGATCATTCTTGTGTTTATGGATCTGTTGGTTCATCTGGGCTCGATCATTTCTGTCTTGTTGTTACCTTCATCAGTATCTGTTCTGTCTCGTCCGTATGAAAGTGACACATCCAGATTGATTTCATGAAGTCTGGGCGGGACTGAACCACATAGAACCTGTTGGGTTTTTGTAGAAACCGGGTCCAAACCACAGCTGGAGGTGGAGATTTAAACCAGATATCTACGGCTCTTCACCTGTTGTGTGTGTTCTCCTCAGATACAGACGGTATTGTACCGGTTTATTATTTTTATTCATTGTCTGCCGCTTGAGCTGAAATTCCCGTGAGCTGGAATGAGCCAGAAACTTGAAACTTGGCCCAAACATTGGAAATGATGTGCATCAACTTTTATTAAAATGTGAGCCCAGTCGGGCTGTAATTAAGGCTTGAAAATGCGTTTTTCAGAAGGCCACGCCCCTCACACCGTAAGTCTGATTGACTTGAAATTTGACACACAGGTCCAGCTCGATGTGCTCTACAAAAAAGCCTCTTGGACCACGAACGCCGCTATCACAGATTTTTTGCTAATTTGCATAATGTTAAAAACAGTAAAATGAATAAACTTTTGAAGTATTTGCGCTATCAACGGCAAACTTGGTATGAGGCATCGGGGGACCAAGCGAGTCATTTCTATTATCAATGAGCACGATCGGACGAAAAACATGGCCGCCATCAAGCAAAATATCCTCGCAACGGGCGGGGCTTAGCGAATATCGGCTCCAAAACGTTAACCGTTTTTCCGATCGCCACGAAACTCGGCGGATATCTTCAGAAGGGCACTATGAACGAGCCCACCGAAACATTTTGAGCTCGGCCCATAGGGGGCGCCATAACCATCATAAACGTGTAACCGATCACCCGGTTTGGAGAAACCTGGGGCTTGTAATGAGTGTGTATTGCACGGGGCCTTCGCGGACCGAGCGGGTGATGTGGTTGGCTGCGGCGGGCGAGTTTGTGATGTGGTTGGCTACAGCTTGTGAGGGCCAGCGTGGCCGGTTTGGGCCGGAACAGGTTCGAACCCGCACATTGCCGCTTGCGGCTATATTACTGGAGTGTAATGTTGGTGTGATGTCGACCAGGTGGGTTTTGGGGGGCGGCTGTAGCTCAGGAGGTCGAGCGGGTCGTCGGTTCGAATCCCCAGCTCCCCCAAGCAGCATGTCAAACTAAACTCCAGATTGCTCCTGATGAGCCTCTGCCGTCAGTGTATGAAGCGCTCTGAGCGTGCTGCAGAAACGCCACAGTCCATTTAACATCCGTCCACGTTCTTGCAGAGAACTGAGGGAGTTCTGTTCTCTGATGCTGCAGCCTCACGTCAGATGTTCTTTACTGTAAAAGCTCGATGCGTCCCAGTCGAAAAAGAGTCTCTAACCATCGCTAGCAGATCTGTACGGCATCGTTGAGTTAATTGTCTGTTTTTTTTTCTTTCTGGGTCAAGTTTGATCTGATCTGAGTCTTTAAAAACGAGTCTCGCTGTTTTTTTCTCCGGGTCGTCCTCCACATCGGTGCGGACGGCAGCCCCGACTTGTTGCGGCGGTGCGGCCCGTCACCATGGCAACAATGGATCAAATTATGGATTATCTTTTTTTCTTTTGTGGAATTGTTCTCAGGGTTTATAGGCTCAGATGTGTGTGTGTGTGTGTGTGTGTGTGTGTGTGTGTGTGTGTGTGTGTGTGTGTGTGTTGTGACAGAGAACGAGGGTCTGAGGAGAATCAGCTGAAACATGAAATTCAAAACGGTGGATCTCGGGCTTATTCGCCTCCCAGAGGAGATTGTTCTTCGGTCTGGCCTTTAAAAAAAAATCTAATTGGCTTTTTGGAGTTATTTGTTGTGTGTTCCCGTTTCGGATGTTTCTCTCACTGACATCTCTCGACGTAGAAAACGACCGGACCCTCCTGGACGAAGCACCCAAGAGATTTATGTTATCGTCACTAAGTTCGTTCGTGTTTTGTCTGTCGGTTTCGGTGGACGGCTCTAAATACTAAGAGCATCAACAGACGTCTGTATGAAGAAGAAGCTGTAGGATTACATGTGACCTCGGTGTTAAACAACATTTTACAGTTATAGATCAGCATCCTGCAAACAGCTGAGTTTAATCAAAAGAAAAATAGTATTTAAAGGTCCACTGTGTCGTGTTTTAAGTAATTTATTAGCTCAAATCAGCGTCTTCATTCATAAATAAGTCCTCATTGGTGTAAAATGATCTCTGCCAACAATCTCACTTCTCCTCCTGAGGGAAGAATCACTTCTCTGTATTTCCATAGGACGGGCGAGCTCTACGGAGGCTTCCATGTCCTTCCGCTCTATAAAAAACGATGAGCTGGTGAGAGGGACAAAAAGCTCTACGTGGTACAGATAAGGCTAAAGGCGTTTTCACTCAGAGCCAGCGTGACTGTGGAACGGAGAAGGAGCTTAGCCAGACGCGCTCGTCAGCTGCAGTTTGAAGTCTGTTTGAAATAACGTACCTCATCACCCGAAACTAAACTTGATGAAGTGCTGTTTGAAGACATGTTGTTGTCACAGCTTCTTGAATCTTGACACATCCCGCCTGCCGTAGTTCCAACAGGCTGCAACGCACGTTTGAAAACGCGAGGCGCTAGAGAGCAGTATTCATTTGGATGCAGAATAACATTTAACCACTAGATGGGAGAAATAATTCCACAGTGTGTCTTTAATATATATTTGATTGAGGTCTTTTGACGCGAGGCGGTGAACGTGTTTGTCCACAGGGGGGCGCCAGAAACAACAGCAAGTGACAGTTTCGTGTCACATGTCATATATTTAAAATGTTATTCGAGTTAAAGTACAGAAGTGATCAAAATGAGCCTCGAGGATCAGAAGAAAAATGACTTTCCATGTGAAATATATGTTATTACGTCATGTTATTAGATTATTAATACTGATGAATCGGTGGTGAAGTAGTGTGGAGCTAGTTTTATCTTATATCGTAAAAGTCTGTAGTAAATCTGAAAGGTTATGAGATGATTAATGAGAGAAGAAAGACGAAAAAACACGTTTCTATAAACAGTTTTAGACTTTTGTCAGGATAATTCAAGGTTTTTTTACTAATGGATGGGATTATTTGCTGTTTGAAAAGTTTGTTTTTGAATGTTAAACTGAGTAAAAACCTGTAAACTTCAGTGTAGTCGAAGTATAAAATAGCAAAAATGGAAATACGTAGTTGCTTTCCACAGCTGGTGATTTGAGAGTTAACTTCCTCCTCGTTAAAACATCTTTCATCCTGATCCGAGTCGCCGTCGTCGAGCTCCGACTGTGAGTTTTATCGTAGCGATGAATAAACAATCCAAAGCCCTTCACGATCAAAGTCAACCCGATGTGTAAAACCCCGGCGGAAGCTCCCTCTACCATTAAACCACACACAATTACAGGCTCATCTGTTTGGCAGCCGCCCCGGTGACGCCGTGCCAGGCTGCCAGGCCGGTCGGCCTCCGCCAGGCATATGTGCCACCAACTGTCTGTCTGTCTGAGCGCAGCTCAGATCCACAAACTGTATCATCAACAAGAACAGAAAACCATCACCTGGTCGACAGCAGCCTGTTTATTCTGCATGCTAACCGTGTTGAAGTCTCGTGGAGGCGCCGCGGGATTAACGAGCGCAGCAGTTTCACAATCAGATCGGGGGTTAATTCTCCTCTTGTATGTTCGGCTTATCTTTAACCCCCCGAAGAAAAAAAAGCAAATTATATATTCATGGGTTTTAAGTGAAACTCTTCAAAAGCTGCATGTGAAGATTCAGACTCTCTGCAGGGAGAACGTCAGAAAGAAGTAATCAGATGTGCAGCTCGTTCACATCGTGTCTGCTGATTACAGAGAATCAACTCGGGGAGGATTCACTTTATAACGTCTGAATGATTGTTTCATGTTCTTGTATCAGGCTTTATTTAATCATCTCTCTCATGTCTGTTTCTATGTAAAAAATATATATATATATATACATACAGGCACTGCAGTCTCAGGATTAATCTGCAGTTTTCTTTAGTAATCTCATGATTCAACCCAGTCGCTGTTGTTTCTGCAAACCACAGATATGTTGAACTTTACATTTTACATTTCTTTATGTTGCGACGCTACGTTTCTTTTAGTTAAATGTTTGTATCAATTAATATAATTCAAATATATTTGTGGTGCTTCAGGAGGAAAACTGCCTCAGTCACACTCTCATGTAAAGGCCGGCACACACCGGCTCGGACGTCGGACGTCTGAAGCGTTGGGAGAGAGTCGGACGAGTTCGGGAGCTGCTCTGTTCGGTGTGTTCAGCTGCGTCTGATCCGACTGAACATGTTCAGTCGGCTGTCTGAGGTCGGACGCCGTCGGATACTCTGATTGGTTGTTAGCTAGCTGTTCAGTGACCATTCTGATTGGCGGTGTGCCAGCGAATCAGCGCGGCGTGTGGGAGGGGCGGCGGAAGTGACGATGGTAAACAAACCACATAAACAGAGACGGCACAGAGTTACAAACAACACTTCACCGTTCGTTATTTTGGGGATAAACCAACGTATGTTTGGAAGCCATGGCTGTGTGGACCGAGGACTTTGAGGAGCAGCTGGCTGCCCTGGTGGAAGAGAGACCACCGTAATACGACATCACGCAAGTAATGCCGAGCTAACACTGTGTGTGCTTTGTTCTGATAAGCTACGGTCCGCACTCCGTTCTGTCATTTCCTGTTTTTATGTTTTGGGTGACTGGCACGAGACTAGCGCCACCCGATGTTTAGGAGACTTACTGCATCTCACGCAGGTGCAGAACGTATACGCTGCTGTGTAGCCGGGGCGGTGTGTTTCAGTGTGACTTTTCTACCGAACGGATCCGACGGAGTGGTCGGAGAAGGAAGTCGGCCTTGGATGATGTGTGGGGGCCTTAACAAAGCTGTGCTCATCGTATGATTCCTTTTTTGGTACAAAAACCACTTCAGCACATGTTTTTGCTCGTGTGCTGTTGCCACAAACCGGGTCGTAAAAATGTGTTGACATCTCCAGTCAATCTCCAGTCCTGTCTCGAGCAGCGGTCTCTTGTTTTGCAGCCGTTTCATTAGAGAAAGGAAAAGATCGTGTTTTGGTTTCCCAGTTTTCTGCCGTCACAAACACGGTCGTGCATGTTGAATATATTTAGTGGTTTCATGTTTGCTGATGCTTCAGCAGCTCTCATCAGGACGAGGATCAGGAAAATACCTCATGGCTGTAAATTGTCCTGATGTTCAGCTTTCACGCTCACTAACGTTGAAACACTCTCGGCAGCAGTCTTGTGAGGATATAGGACACGATCACGTGTTGGTTAACGTTGTTCCGTCACCACAAACACAGCTGTAAATTGTCCTGACGTGACGTTGAGACTATCCGGTGGTTTCACGCTTACAGATGCTGACAACCCGTCTCACCTGGTTCCGTCTCCTGGAACACAGCTGGAAAATGATCCAGTAGTTTGAAGCGTACAAACGACCGATCTCTCGCTTGGTTGCCGCTTCAACAACCATCCCGACGTGAAAGTCATCTCATGCACATGTAATCTGGACGTGATGTGACACGTATAGTAGAAATGTTAATATTCGGGGTTCACAGTCGACTCGTGATGCAGTAACTGTGAATTATTGATATCGTGTTAATAAAACCTGATGATAATAATAAAGTGTAAATAATTTAGTGCCTCTTAAATCATTTCCGTTCTCGCTTTGTCGTAGTAGGCGGCAGTAACACACCTGAAGGCTGGTCGTGCACTTTATCTGACATTTATAGACCAAACTAATAATTCATCAAACAAAATATTATATATGCAGCCTTAGATGGAGGCGTAGATGTATTTTAGTCAATATCTGTGTTATAATATCTAGAAACAATTAGTCATCAACAGAAAATTATTCGACAATAATTTGCTGAGCTCCATAAAACTGAGTCTCTTTAAAACACAGCACAAAAGAACAAATGTAACTGAGAAATATTAATAGACTAATTAGCTGCTGAGAACATTTTCAGCCCCGGTGTTTTTAAAAGGAGTGAGTCTTCTGTTCCGTCAGTAATCTGCCGTTAATTGCCGGATAACAACCTTCGCACCAAAGGTGTGAATCTCCGCGACGTGTTCTCGCCTCCGACGCCGGTTCTGTTCTGTCAGCTGGATAAACGTGACCTTCACGTGAGTCCAGAGGAACCGGAGCGGGCTCGCTGTACAGAACCCCACCACACACACACACACACACACACACACACGCCTGTCAGGTTAATATCGGTGAGGTTTCCTCTGTGTGTGTGTGTGTGTGTGTGTGTGTGTGTGTCTGTGTGTGTTAAAGAGCGTAATATGCACAATTTAATACAACCTTGCCATGAGGCACGAACGGATCAAATTAGCTATTAGTTAGAGCAGGAAGTGTAGCGTGGAAACATAAACAGAACGGGCAGCACACACACACACACACACACACACACACACACACACACACACACACACACACACTGACCTCTTATCTTTTTTTTTCATTGACCGCACGCTGTAATTTATTTTCTCTCGGACACACACACGCCTGGACAGTGTTAGTATGTTATTTTAAAATGATTTCCAACCCCTCACAGCGGTGTAATTATTGTGTGTGTGTGTGTGTCAGTGTGTGTGTGTGTGTGTGTGTGTGTGTGTGTGTGTGCACAGGATCAATATGATGTGTGCGGCGTGATAACACTGATGTTGTTGACTCCGGGATGACCCGTGTACGATGAGACTCAAACATTTAAAAGGACAATTATCTGCTGACATTCACACCGTTACACACACACACACACACACACACACACACACACACACACATATTTAATACAATAACTCGATTCTTCCTCTGTATTTCAGGTCGTTACACTGTCCGTTCAGCAAATAGCCCCGCTAAGTGTTAAGCTAACTGGCTAGCACAGGTAGCTTGCCAACAGTTCGTCGTCTGTTCATGAAAATCGTTATGACACGATTAACGAGCTCGTCTTGTCCTTAAACATACCAGAAAATCAAATTTACTGTTTGTGAACTATACACACTGTTGCTGAATTTGCGTCTTGCTCGCACTGTGTTAGCTCTCCGGCTAACTGCTGAGCTGAAGGGTCCAGTCGTTGAGGGGACAACGCAGCCGCCAGAAGAAAATGACGGCGGTTATGATATTGTCATTTGTGGAGTGTGTGTCGTGACGCGTTCTGATTAGCTTCCTGTCACATCCTAAGGTGGAGGGGTGACTCCAGTAGATGCTTTTAAGGAAACCTTGGGACAATCTCCAGCCGTGTCTTTAACGTTGGACCTTGTGACATTTTCCAGCCAGCTTCGTGTTGAGGAAACCAGATGTCTTAGGGCCCCCACACACCGGCTCCGACGTTGGACGTCTGAAGCGTTAGGAGAGAGTCGGACGAGTTCGGGAGCTGCTCTGTTCGGTGTGTTCAGCTGTATTTAGTATTTAGCTAGCTGTTCAGCGACCATTCTGATTGGCGGTGTGCCAGCGAATCAGCGCGGCGTGTGGGAGGGGCGGCGGAAGTGACGATGGTAAACAAACCACATAAACAGAGACGGCACAGAGTTACAAACAACACTTCGCCGTTCGTTATTTTGGGGATAAACCAGCGTATGTTTGGAAGCCATGGCTGTGTGGACCGAGGACTTTGAGGAGCAGCTGGCTGCCCTGGTGGAAGAGAGACCACCGTAATACGACATCACGCAAGTAATGCTGAGCTAACACTGTGTGTGCTTTGTTCTGATAAGCTACGGTCCGCACTCCGTTCTGTCATTTCCTGTTTTTATGTTTTGGGTTACTGGCACGAGACTGAGCGCCACCCGATGTTTAGGAGACTTATTGCATCTCACGCAGGCGCAGAACGTATACGCTGCTGTGTAGCCGGGGCGGAGTGTTTCAATGTGACTTTTCTGCCGAACGGATCCAACGGAGTGGTCGGAGAAGGAAGTCGGATAAGGAAGACGTCGGACTCGGTGTGTGGGGGCCTTTAAGCCAAAACTTGATCTGTTCCGAACACTAACAGAGTCTAACCAGACAATAAGAACAGCACAAGTTTCATCGTATCTGTAGTTTGCAGAAATGTGCATTCCCCGATAGCACGCATGCATCGGATGTCAGTGAGTTAAGTTGGAAAGATGTAGTCTGGGGAGTGTTGGAGAGTCTCGCCACCCTCTGCCCGATGAGTAAACGCTCCCTCGTACTACGTCTTTCAAACTCAACATCCGTTTCTTTGTCCAACATCTACAAGACGGTGCGTGTCTCTCATTGCTAAGTTTGTCAGGAGGGGAAGGTGACAGGTGGCAGAAGGACCCAGATGCAAAGACGTCAGACCGAGGTTGCAAGGAAATGAAATTATTTAATTATTCAGGAATTCAAAAACGACAAAAATAATCGGAGGCGAGACTAGAACATGACAAGACAATACATACGTACACACAATGAACCGACAAGGGCTGAACAAAAAAACCAGGACTGTCAATCAAACAAGAGGGAAACAGAACAGTGACAGGAAGTGGACAAGACATGGCCCACAAGGACTACAAAATAAAACAGGAAGTGACCTAACAAAACCAAAACATGAAACAGAAACGTGACAAAGTTGTATCTAAGGATCGTCTTATTTACGAGTGAGCAGCGTTTCCTTTGCATGAGATCTTCACATTTCGGTCATATAAAACATGAAAATATGAATAAATGGTCTTTGTTTTTATTTCTTTGGCTAGTGAGCAGGATGATGTCCATAATCAGGAGTTAATCACCTCCGTGTCGCCCTGTAAGTCCTGATAACGGACATCTCGTCAGGCCGTCATCACTCCCACCTGCTGCACAGACGCTCTACGTGTCGGACAGGTGACGTTACCTGAGTTAATGACTTGCTACGATGCTGTGAGTGCAATAAAGCTTCCAGCTACTATTCCGCTACATTTCAGAGGGAGATATTGTTTTTTTCTTTGTTGTAAAACCCTAAATGTGCATAAAAATATATAATATTCTGTTAATACACCACTAATTCATTCCAAATTTAAGGTGTAAAGCCTTGAAACACATATTCCTCATGTTATCATGTGTCTTTGTCCGTCAGAGCCGAAGTGCTGTTGAGCATATCGGACCTTGAGTCTGTAACTTGAGGGCTTTATTAGCCTATCGCTGTTCGATACCGCCGGAGGTGCAGAGGTGCCTCCTCCCCCCGATCCTCCCTGCTCTCACCCAAACCTCCCGGGGACGAGATCAATGTCAAAAGCTTTCGGATATGTTACCAAATCAATAAAAAAAAAAAAAACAGGTTCTAGCAGCACGAGCGTGTGTGCACAGATAAGTACGCACACACACACACACACACACACACACACACACACACACACAGCTGGACAGATCAGATAACCAAACAAAG
>CM077800.1:2922865-3038910 GCA_039737535.1 Lagodon rhomboides
TCATCTTCTTTTTCTTCTCTTTCTGCTTCTTCTTCTTTTTCTTCTTCTTCTTCCTTCATTTTCATCATCATCATCATCTTCTTCTTCTTCCTTTTCTTCTTCTTTCTTCTTTTTCATCATCTTCTTCTTTTCCTTCCTTTGTCTTTCTTCTTCATCTTCTTTTTTTCTTCTCTTTCTGCTTCTTCTTCTTTTTCTTCTTCTCATTTTCATTTTCATCTTCTTCTTTCTCCATCCATCCATCCATCCATCGTCATCCGCTTATCCGGGGTCGGGTCGCGGGGGCAGCAGCTTCAGCAGCGAGCCCCAGACTTCCTTTTCCCCGGCCACATCAGCTAACTCTGACTGGGGGATCCCCAGGCGCTCCCAGGCCAGAGAGGTCTACCCCTGAGGTCTCCTCCCAGTTGGACGTGCCAGGAACACCTCCCTAGGAAGGCGCCCTGGTGGCATCCTCATCAGATGCCCAAACCACCTCAACTGGCTCCTTTCCACGCAAAGGAGCAGCGGCTCTACTCGAGTCCCTCCCAGATGGCTGAGCTTCTCACCCTATCTCCAAGGGAGACCCCAGCCACCCTGCGGAGAAAACCCATTTCGGCCGCTTGTATCCGCGATCTCATTCTTTCGGTCATGACCCATTGCTCATGACCATAGGTGAGGGTAGGGACAAAGATTGATCGGTACATCGAGAGCTTTGCCTTCTGGCTCAGCTCCCTTTTCGCTACAACCGTGCGGTGAAGCGCATACAACACCACACTCGCTGCTTCAGCTCTCCAGTTGATCTCCCATCCCATCATCCCCTCACTCGTGAACAAAACCCCGAGATACTTAAACTCCTTCACTTGGGGCAAGGACTCATTCCCCACCCTGAGTAGGCAAGCCACCGGTTTCCTACTGAGTACCATGGCCTCAGATTTAGAGGTGCTGATCCTCATCCCTGCTGCTTCACACTCAACTGCGAACCGATCCAGTGAGCGTTGCAGATCTAAAGCCGATGATGCCATCGAGACCACATCATCTGCAAAAAGCAGTGATGTGATCTCCAGGCCACCGACCTGTAACCCCTCCACACCACAACTGCGCCTCGAAATCCTGTCCATGTATATCACAAACAGGATTGGGGACAAGGCACAGCCCTGGCGGAGGCCAACACCCATTCGGAACCAGTCCGACTTACTTCCAAGTACACACACACAGCTCTCGCTTGAGAATATAAGGATTGGATGGCCCTGAGAAGGGACCCCCTCACCCCATACTCCTGCACCACCTCCCACAGAGCATCCTTTGGGACCCGGTCATATGCCTTCTCCAGATCCACAAAACACATGTGGACTGGGAGATTGTACTCCCAGGCCCCCTCCAGGATCCCTGCAAGAGTAAAGAGCTGGTCTGTTGTTCCACGACCAGGACAGAATCCTTATTGTTACTCTTCAATCTGAGGTTTGACAATCGGCCGGACCTGTTAAATGTGAGTCTGCAATTGCTTTTAGGACCCAGTATGGACTCAGAGGCAGGATGTGGTAGTTGGAGAGTATTTATTTGGATGCAAATGTTGGCAAGCTGGCTGAGCTGGGCTGGTTGTGAGGAGAAGGCACGGCCATGGTTGGAGGTGGTGGAGAGCAGAAGGAGGAAGGCTGAAGAGTTGGCTTGCTTGATTGAGTATCTGGTGGGAAAGGAAACAAGGTTAAGTTCAAGGACTGAGACAGGCTAGATACGTAAAATAACTAGACTTGGTTTGGCCTGCACTATACCACGTATGTGAACGATGGTCAGTATAATCTGGCAGAGAGCAAGGGGAACCAGGAGTTCTTGAAGAGGTGCTGATGAGAAGATGATCTGCAGCTGAGCAGCAGAGTCCAGGGAGCTGAGAAGGCCACACCTCCGATTGCAAACACACCCACCCATACACACACCAGAGAGACAGGGAAAAACAAAAACAAACAGGGCACAAGAGGGAGGAGGCCAAGGAGAATGAAGACATGGCAGCCTGGATCATGACAGGACCCTCTTTTCCAGCACCTTGGAGTAGCCTTTCCCAGGCAGGCTGAGTAGTGGAATACCTCTGTAATTGGCACACACCCTCTGGTCCCCCTTCTTAAAGAGAGGGACCACCACACCTGTTTGCCACTCCTTCGGCACTGTCCCCGACTCCCACACAATGTTGAAGAGGTGTGTCAACCAAGATAGCCACTCAACACCCAGAGCCTTCAGCGTTTCTGGTGGTATCTCATCGATCCCTGGGGCCTTGCCACTGTGGAGTTGTTTGACTACCGCAGTGACTTCACCCACGGAAATCGGCGATGATACCCCATCATCCTCCAGCTCTGTCTCCGTTACAGAGGGGGGCTGAGTGGGATTCAGGAGGTCACCAAAGTACTCCTTCCACTGCCCTATGACCTCCTCAGTTGAGGTCAACAAGGTCCGATCCTTGCTGTACACAGCTTGGATGGTTCCCTGTTTCCCCCTCTGAGGTGCCGGACGGTTTTCCAGAAGTGCCTCGGCGCCGCCTGAAAGTCCTTCTCCATGGCCTCGCCAAACTCCTCCTACACCTGCTGCTTTGCCTCTGCCACAGCTAAGGCTGCGGCCCTTTGGGCCTATCGCTACCCCAAAACTGCCTCAGGAGTCACCCGGGACAACACGTCCCTAAAGGACTCCTTCTTCAGCCGGATGGCTTCCTTGACCACCAATGTCCACCACGGTGTCCGAAGGTTGCCGCCCCTTGATGTCTCGACCGATAAACAATGAAATCCTTCCTTCCCTGCCACACACACACACACACACACACACATACACACACACACACACACACACACACACACACACACACACACACACACACACACACACACACACACACACACACAATCATGTGTTTTATTTGAGGCTTGGTTGTAAAAGAGGAAACAAAGCTCAGTGTCTCTGCACAAACACACTCTGCTCAGATCAGAGCTCAGACTAGTTTCAGTTATCAGGAAGTGAAGCTCAGACAGTCGTTGTCACTGAGAGGTGAAATGGCGCAGAAAGCAGTTCAGCTGGACCGAGAGACTTTCTCTTGTCCAATCTGTTTGGATCTACTGAAGGATCCGGTGGCTACTCCCTGTGGACACAGCTACTGCAAGAACTGTATTAAAGACCACTGGGACACAGAGGATGAGAGGAGGATCTACAGCTGCCCTCAGTGCAGGAAGAGCTTCATACCGAGGCCTGAGCTGCTGAAAAACACCATGTTAGCAGCTTTAGTGGAGGAGCTGAAGAAGACTGGACTCCAAGCTGCTCCTGCTGATCACTGCTATGCTGGACCTGAAGATGTGGCCTGTGATTTCTGCACTGGGAGGAAACTGAGAGCAGTTAAGTCCTGTCTGGTCTGTCTGGCCTCTTACTGTGAGAAACACCTCCAGCCTCATTATGATATCGCCTACATTTAAGAAACACAAGCTGGTGGAGCCGTCCAGAGAAGCTCCAGGAGAACATCTGCTCTCGTCATGATGAGGTGATGAAGATGTTCTGCCGTACTGATCAGCAGTGTATCTGTTATCTCGTGCTCCATGGACGAACATAAAGGCCACGACACAGTGTCAGCTGCAGCAGAGAGGACTGAGAGGCAGAGAGAGCTGGAGGGGAGTCGACACAACATCCAGCAGAGAATCCAGGACAGAGAGGAAGATGTGAAGGTGCTTCAACAGGAGGTGGAGGCCATCAATGGCTCTGCTGATAAAGCAGTGGAGCAAAGTGAGAAGATCTTCACCCAGCTGATCCGTCTCATGGAGAAAAGACGCTCTGATGTGAAGCAGCAGGTCAGATCCCAGCAGGAAACTGAAGTGAGTCGAGTCAAAGAGCTTCAGGAGAAGCTGGAGCAGGAGATCACTGAGCTGAAGAGGAAAGACGCTGAGCTGAAGAAGCTCTCACACACAGAGGATCACAACCAGTTTCTACACAACTACCCCTCACTGTCAGCACTCAGTGAGTCTACACACTCATCCAGCATCAAGATCCGTCCTCTGAAGTACTTTGAGGATGTGACAGCAGCTGTGTCAGAGGTCAGAGACAAACTACAGGACGTCCTGAGAGAGACATGGACAAACATCTCACTGACAGTGACTGAAGTGGATGTTTTACTGTCAAACCCACAACCAGAGCCCAAGACCAGAGCTGACTTCTTAAGATATTCATGTGAAATCACACTGGATCCAAACACAGCATACAGACGTCTGTTATTATCTGAGGGGAACAGAAAAGCAACATACATGAAACAACAACAGTCTTATTCTGATCATCCAGACAGATTCACTGTGTGGCAGCAGGTCCTGAGTAGAGAGAGTCTGACTGGACGTTGTTACTGGGAGGTGGAGAGGAGAGGGAGAGTTGGTGTAGCAGTCGTATACAAGAATATCAGCAGAGCAGGTTGGTCAGAGGAATGTGTATTTGGATCCAATGACAAATCTTGGGCGTTATTTTGTTTCACAGACAGTTATGACTTTCATCACAACAAAGTCCAAACTCCCGTCTCAGGTCCTCGGTCCTCCAGAGTTGGAGTGTACCTGGATCACAGTGCAGGTATTCTGTCCTTCTACAGCGTCTCTGACACCATGACTCTCCTCCACAGAGTCCAGACCACATTCACTCAGCCTCTCTATGCTGGACTTTATGTTTATGGTCATGACGTCACTGCTGAGTTCATTAAATTCAAATAGACAGAAGTCGTGTCAGAGGAAACTCTACAGCTGAACACTTCATGTTCTCATGCTCTGGTCCATTTTTAGATTTTGGTCCATTTCGCTTCTGTAACATGTTTTATTTCGGAAGACTGGACAGAAAATGTCTTAAATACATATGTAGGTGTTTGATTTAGTTCAGATTTATCTTTAGACATTCATTTAAATGTGTGCATATTTAATTAGATCGCCTCGTTTGCATATTTAAACATAAAATATCAGAAACATTGTAAAACAAACAATAATTGTGTTAATGTAAGTAATGAACTGAGGGACTTTCATGGTGATTTCTTTTATCTCCAGCTTTATAATATATATATATATATATATATATATATATATATATATATATATATATATATATATATATATATATATATATATATATATCTTAAAGTCAGTTTTGTTAGATGGAGTTTTTTCTCAGATGTTTTCTTCCTGTCGTTATTCTGAAGGTTTGTACAGAGAGCGTTGTTCGTGTATCGATTCGCAGCCTGATCTATAGAACATATTATTTCTAGTAACATGGAGAATATTGATTGTTTTTATGGTTGTTGACAATATTTTCTGATTCAAAGAGTGATAAAAAGAGATATTGATATTCCCTCAGTAAAACCTGATTTCATCCAGTTTTCAGAGTTCTGTTCTGGACGGTTCTGATGAGATAACGAATCATTTGAATATTTAGATGTACATTAACGATCTGTTTGATGATGTCAGTAATCATCTGGGGAAGTTTGGTGTGATATCTGTTGGTTCACGTCACCTGTGGCGTCTCCGCGGACAGTGTGTTAAATTGTGTGTTTTTATCTTCGTGCCTGTGTTGAGTTGTGATTGTTGTGGTGTTTCTTCACCTGTCAATCAAACATTCTGGGCGGTACTTTGACGTCTTGTCAGCTGTCGTTCTGTAAATGTCGGAGTTTGTCCGGCAGAACAGATGTGGTTGTTTTTGTTCGCGTGGACGTTGGAATGTGGAACTGTGAGGTTTTTATAAAGTGTAATAATCGCGATCATGATCAATAAGCAGAGCGTTGATTATCGTCTTGTACATGTGTGAGATTCAAACAAACTGATTGTGTGGATGAAGTGAATCTGCTGATGAAATCATTGAACAGACTTTACTGATGGACGTGTGAACAAAGTGAAGCTTTAAATCATGAATAAACAAACGTGAACAGTCAAGTCTTTTCTCGTCGTCTTCATTCAGCGTCTCACACAGAGCTGACGGACAAAACATGAAACTAACATGAGAGTGTGACTGAGGCAGTTTTCCTCCTGAAGCACCACAGAGCTCACAGCTCATGTTGAGAGCAGCAGAGTCGGTCGGTCTCTGTCCTTCAGACTTCATCGATAAAACAGCTTTGTCACAGAGAAATGAGCGTTTTCTGTCACTTGTTGCTTTTTACAGCCAACGTTTAGTTTGTGCCCTCAGTCAAAGATAACACAGACAAAAAGCAACCTGCCTCCATCATGTGATCCATCGCACTGTATTCTCTCGTAAGCTGGCAACAGCATGAATTAGAAATATATATGTACACACACACACACACACACACACACACACACACACACACAAACACACACAATCATGTGATGCAGGTTTTATTTGAGGCTTGGTTGTAAAAGAGGAAACAAAGTTCAGATTCACAGAGCTGCTCCTCGTCCTGGACTGAGTCACAGCTCGATCAGCCCTCCCTCTTCTTCCTCCTCTCACACAGCAGCTCCACTCTGTCACTATATTTCCTTGTTCCCTCCCCTTCAGATCTACAGTTTGTGGTTGGCTGTAACTGAGCTGACAGGTTTCATTCACTGCACAAACACACCCTGTTCAGATCAGAGCTCCGACTAGTCGTTGTCACTGAGAGGAGAAATGGCGCAGAAAGGAGTTCAGCTGGACCGAGAGACTTTCTCTTGCCCGATCTGTTTGGATCTACTGAAGGATCCGGTGGCTACTCCCTGTGGACACAGCTACTGCAAGAACTGTATTAACGATCACTGGGACACAGAGGATGAGAGGAGGATCTACAGCTGCCCTCAGTGCAGGAAGAGCTTCACACCGAGGCCTGAGCTGCTGAAAAACACCATGTTAGCAGCTTTAGTGGAGGAGCTGAAGAAGACTGGACTCCAAGCTGCTCCTGCTGATCACTGCTATGCTGGACCTGAAGATGTGGCCTGTGATTTCTGCACTGGGAGGAAACTGAGAGCAGTTAAGTCCTGTCTGTTCTGTCTGGCCTCTTACTGTGAGAAACACCTCCAGCCTCATTATGATGTGGCTCCATTAAAGAAACACAAGCTGGTGGAGCCGTCCAAGAAGCTCCAGGAGAACATCTGCTCTCGTCATGATGAGGTGATGAAGATGTTCTGCCGTACTGATCAGCAGTGTATCTGTTATCTCTGCTCTGTGGACGAACATAAAGGCCACGACACAGTGTCAGCTGCAGCAGAGAGGACTGAGAGGCAGAGAGAGCTGGAGGGGAGTCGACACAACATCCAGCAGAGAATCCAGGACAGAGAGGAAGATGTGAAGGTGCTTCAACAGGAGGTGGAGGCCATCAATGGCTCTGCTGATAAAGCAGTGGAGCACAGTGAGAAGATCTTCACCCAGCTGATCCGTCTCATGGAGAAAAGACGCTCTGATGTGAAGCAGCAGGTCAGATCCCAGCAGGAAACTGAAGTGAGTCGAGTCAAAGAGCTTCAGGAGAAGCTGGAGCAGGAGATCACTGAGCTGAAGAGGAAAGACGCTGAGCTGAAGAAGCTCTCACACACAGAGGATCACAACCAGTTTCTACACAACTACCCCTCACTGTCAGCACTCAAGTGAGTCTACACACTCATCCAGCATCAATATCCGTCCTCTGAAGTACTTTGAGGATGTGACAGCAGCTGTGTCAGAGCTCAGAGACAAACTACAGGACGTCCTGAGAGACACATGGACAAACATCTCACTGACAGAGACTGAAGTGGATGTTTTACCATCACAACCAGAGCCCGAGACCAGAGCTGACTTCTTAAGATATTCATGTGAAATCACTCTGGATCCAAACACAGCAAACACACATCTGTTATTATCTGAGGGGAACAGAAAAGCAACAGTGAGTCAACAACAGTTTTATTCTGATCACCCAGACAGATTCACTGCGTATGTTCAGGTCCTGAGTAGAGAGAGTCTGACTGGACGTTGTTACTGGGAGGTGGAGTGGAGAGGAGGAGGAGTTGGTGTAGCAGTCACATACAAGAATATCAGCAGAGCAGGGAAATCACAGGAATGTTTATTTGGATCCAATGACAAATCTTGGATGTTATATCGTAACACCGATAATTATGAGTTTTATTACAACAAAGTTAAAACTCTCGTCTCAGGTCCTCAGTCCTCCAGAGTTGGAGTGTACCTGGATCACAGAGCAGGTATTCTGTCCTTCTACAGCGTCTCTGACACCATGACTCTCCTCCACAGAGTCCAGACCACATTCACTCAGCCTCTCTATGCTGGACTTCGGTTTTACTGGTTTTCTTCTGGAGGCTCTACTGAGTTTTGTAAACTCAAATAGACAGAAGTCATTTCAGGCTCAGTGGGTTAAATTGTGTGTTTCATGTCTTCAGACTTGTTGTGTTTCCATCATTGTTGCTGAGAGCTGATTGTTGTGGCATTTCTTCACTGCACACAGATCACTTGTCAATCAAACATTGTGGGTGGTACTTTGACGTCTTCTGGTTGTTCTGTAAATGTTGGACTTTCTTCAGGCGGCGCTCCTTCCTGTGTCTGTTCAGCCACGGAGGCTCTCGCTGCTCCTGATGAGTTCAGTTCACATGATCATAATCAATAAGGAGACGCTTCATTATTTGCTTGTACATAGCTGAGATTCTGCACCAACAAACTGATTGTGTGGATGAAGTGAATCTGTTCATGAAATCATTGACGTGTTTTTTCTCCTCATTAGCAGCTTTTGCACACTTTTAGCTCAGCAGCTACTGTGAAGATTTCTGCTTTAAAAAAGGAGAGAAATAACATCTTTTTAAATTAGTTTGAGCGCTCAGGGCTTCTGAAGGACTTAGATTACACCAGACGAGCTGTATGGAGACATTTCATGTTGTTTTTTTTCCAGTTGTTGTTTAAATCAAGTCTCCAGCTGCTTCAGTTGTTTAGCAGAATGCTGCAACTCTGTTTTACTGTGAAGCTCCAGAAATGTTCTGTGGACTGCGAGACTTCACCTGACTTTATATCAGCAGAGAGGAGAGGATGACTTAATTTAATTTCTGGGTGAACTGTTGCTTTAATATTTCACTGTTATTAATTCAACTAATCAATCAAACTTAATTCATAGAGCAACTTTTCAACAAATGAAAATGCGATTCAAAATATCTTACAAGTGATTAAAGAAAAAACAAGAGATATTAAAGAAGCACTCTGTAGTTTTAGAGAAGAAATTAAAACTTCAAAGAGAAAGAAAGAAGGAGTTGGTGTAGCAGTCGCATACAAGAATATCAGCAGAGGAGGAAACTCATATGAATGTAGATTTGGATACAATGACAAATCTTGGATGTTATTTTGTGACACAGACAGGTGTTACTATTATCACAACAATGTCCAAACTCCTGTCTCAGGTCCTCGGTCCTCCAGAGTTGGAGTGTACCTGGATCACAGAGCAGGTATTCTGTCCTTCTACAGCGTCTCTGACACCATGACTCTCCTCCACAGAGTCCAGACCACATTCACTGAACCTCTCTATGCTGGAGTTTATGTTTTGGGCCATGACGTCACTGCTGAGTTCATTAAAATCAAATAGACAAAAGTCATGTCAGAGGAAACTCTACAGCTGAACACTTCATGTTCTCTATCGTCTCGAGACTATCTCTCCACTCCGTTACATATTCCGTATGTACGGGATATGATCCCCGCTGCTTGTCAGGGTACGTGGATAACTCTTTAAGACACACCAGCTTGCCCGGCCATGCCCTATTGCGTAGCTATAAAGCACCTGCGCTGGCGTGGAATCACTAATTGTTTGATCTCCACTCGTGCGTCAGGGTGCCAGGTTTCACAATCTGCGTTAAAGAAGAAAAGGAAAAGAAGAATAAAAAGCAAGAGAAAGAAGGTGTACAGCTCCAGTCCGCTTACCTTGGTAAGTCGGGGCGTCTGTCGTTGGCAGCCTCCCTGGACTGCTGTACTGTAGGCTCTCTCTGATTGTGTTGGCAACTCATCATCCTGCCTGGTCAAGCCGGAGGTCTCTGGCTCCAAGCAGTGGTGTCTGTGTGTGTTATTCCCAGCGTATTGCTCGCGGCTCGCGGGCTAACGCGCTGAAAACCGGTACCCGGATCGGCGGTGTCCGCTCCCGGGTACTGCTCGCAGCTCGCGGGCTGACCCGTTTCGTGGCGAACGTCTCCCCGTCTCTCCCAGTTCAAGCACTCCCGCTCCTCCCCACATAACGACGCAGCGGCCGGCATGCAATATACCCCCCAGATATATATATATCTTTATGTATACACAGGAAGCACACGTTATAAGACTTAAGAGTTAGCTGTGGGCTACTGGTTGTAAACAGGAAGTGGCGGAGTACTTCCAGGTTCCCGGCAGTATGGCATCCCAGGAGGGACATTGCTGTGTGGGTTGTGGGGTGGCTATGCCCCTAGAGGATGGGCATGATAGCTGTGTGCTATGCTTGGGACATGAGCATGCTCTGGTGTCTAGGGAAAATCCTCAGTCTTGTATGGACTGTTTTATTTTTCCTGCACGCACTAGGGAGGCTCGTTGCCGTTTTTTTGTGGCAAAACATGCAGGCTCTCATGCCTCTGAAGGGCAGAGGCAGAAAGCTGGGAGAATGGCTGTAGCCTCAGAGGGGAGGAGTGGGCATTCAGGAGCCTGGCAGGCTCCATTGCATCCTCTTCAACCCCTGGTAGTCCGGCCTCCACTTAGCTCCTTCCCACCCACACCTTCAGAGGTGTTGGGCAGGGGGGAAGGGGTGACTGAGGACGTGGACGTAGATGTGGAAACAGTTTTTTCCTCTGATGATAATGACCTCTCCTGTGCACAGCAGACAGTAGGCGAGGCAACAAGGGGGGAGTCAGCCCGCCGGTTCGAGGAGGTGATTAACAGGGCTTCCAGGGCTCTGGGCGTCACCCTCCCTGAGAACCCCCGGGCCACATCCTCTAGGTTTGGGGAGGATACAGAGGCAAGCCCTGCACCTATCCAGGTGCCCCTCCTACCTGACTTTAAAGAGCTGCTGTGCCAGCAGTTCCACTCTCCAGCTGCCGCCCACAAGTGGTCTGCGGCATGTCGCCGGTTTTCCAACATACACGACAGGGATCAGATCGCTTGTGGGCCACTTCCCCCAGTGGACCGAACCCTCACTCCACTAGTTTCGCCCTCCAGCTCCATCCTCGGCGATGCTACCTGCTCTAGTAAAAACTGCAGGGTCATGGATGGTCTGCTCGCTAAACTACACAAGGCGATGGCAGTGCAGACCCGGCTGGCCAATACCGGGGCCATTCTGTCCCTTTACCTCCGTGACTTGTCTCGTCAGGTTCAGGATGACACTAGTGTGGGTGAGGAGCTGCAGACGACCTCCTCATGCCTCTCCTCAGTGATGAAGGAGCAGGCTGAGGCAGCAGGCAGTGCCTTGGCCTCCTTTTGGGTGGCCAAGCGACACCTGTGGCTGTCTCAATCCCAGCTTCAACAGAAGGATAGAGACTGCCTGCTCAGGGTCCCAGTAGAACCCACAGCTATGTTTGGGCCTCATGCTACCACCTTAATACAGCAGGCGCAGGAGAGCCGTCGCTGTGCAAAGGAGGTCTCAGGGGGCTTTGCCAGGCGGGCCACAGGCTCTAAGGGGTCAGTGCCATCCCGGTCTCAGGCGATTCCAGAGGCCTCGACATGGGGTCAGGGGGACCTTAGACTCCAGCTAGAGGCAACCCGACGGCGTAGGTACCACCGACAGGGCAGAAGGGGAGGACCACCTGCTAAGGCCGCAGGGTCCTCCAAGCACCGTCAGCCCCTCTGACAATTACCGGGCCCTCCAGTCTTTGTCTGCCTCTCGCGAGATGGCCTGATTGGCCTTGGGAGCGGATCCGTGGGTGGTTTCAACCATGACCCACGGATACCGTATACAGTTCGCAAGCTGAACACCTGTAACACGGACGCCCACCTTTACAACCGTGAGCGATCCTCAACAGAGAGCAGTCTTGGAGGCAGAGCTGTCCACTCTTCTGGAGAAGGGAGCAATAAGGGAGGTGGCCGCTGGGGATCACCAGGCGGGGTTTTTCTCCCGCTACTTCCTGACCCCAAAGAGGGACGGGGGTCTTCTTCCGATTCTGGACCTCAGGAGGCTCAACAGACACCTCCGGCCCCTGCGATGCTGGCTCCTGACAGTCCCCAGGGTAAGACAGGCGATCACTGCAGGAGACTGGTTCGCCACTATAGACCTCAAAGATGCATATTTTCAGATACCCATCTGGAGGGGTCACTGGCGGTTCCTGCGATTCGGCTTCGCTGGCAGGGTGTACGAGTTTCGGGTGCTGCCGTTCGGTATTTCTCTGGCACCCCGAACCTTCACTCGCTGCATGGATGCGGCCCTCTCTCCCATGAGACAGAGAGGGGTCAGAATCCTGAACTATTTGGACGACTGGCTGGTCTGTGCAGTCTCAGAGGAGCAGTGCCGCCACCACGTAGCCCTGCTGCTCGAGCACGTTCAGCGCCTGGGTCTGCGCCTGAACTGCAAGAAGAGCAGGCTCCAGCCTTCCCAGGTGACGACCTTCCTGGGGATGGTCCTGGACTCGAGGCGGGCGATGCTTACATTGACTCTGGAGAGGCAGCAGGCTTTCAGAACTTGCCTTGCCCTTTTCCGATTCAATGCTCGGGTCAGTTGGGGACTCTGCCTTCGCCTCATGGGCCTGATGGCAGCCATGGTGCAGGTGGTTCCCCTCGCCCTCTTACTCATGCGACCTGTGCAGAGATGCCTGCTGCGCTTGGGTTTGTGCCCTCAGAGGTCCCACAAAACCACGATAGCAGTCTCTCGGAGGCTCCACACGGCCCTCCGGTGGAACGTCCCAGGAAACATCAAGGGAGGCCGGGCTCTGGGTCCAGTGGTCTATCGCCAGCTGGTGTACACGGACGCATCCCCCTCAGGGTGGGGCGCCATACACGAAGGCCATGGCGTCAGGCTCCCCTGCCCTTTGCAAGCTGGCAACCACTCTTTGGCAGCGGGCCCACCCGCTCTTCCTCTCACTCAGGGCCGTACATGTACCAGGGACACTCAATGTCGCGGCAGACATCATGTCGAGAGGAGGGCCCCGGCCGGGGGAGTGGAAACTCCACCCCCAGGTGGTCTCCGAGATATGGCGCCGCTTCGGCAGGGCAGAGGTCGACCTGTTCGCGTCCAGGGAGTCGACACACTGCCCACTCTTCTTCTCCCTGAGGAACGACAATCCCCCCTTGGGTCGGGATGCGCTGGCTCATCCATGGCCCCGGGTTCTGCTCTACGCCTTTCCTCCCTTCATGCTTCTGCAGTCTCTTCTCCGAAGAGTTCTGGTGGAGCATGCACGGCTTATTCTGGTAGCACCTCGGTGGCCCCACATGCCGTGGTTCTCGGCGATCCCACCTCTGCTGGACGGTCCGCCATGGGAGCTCCCGCACCGGAGGGACCTGCTCTCTCAGGCGAACGGAGCCCTGTTTCACCCTTTCCCAGCGGGGCTCAGGCTGATGGCTTGGCCCCTGAGAGGGAAAGGCTCCTGGCCTTAGGGTTAGCAGGGCCTGTGGTGGCGACGATGCAGCATGCCCGGGCACCATCCACGAGGGCTGCTTATTCATACCGGTGGCAGGTGTTTACGACCTGGTGTGAGTCTCAGCAGCTGGACCCGTACTTGGCTCCGGCTCAGGAGATCCTGCGGTTCTTACAGTCCCAGCTAGAGGCACAGAAAGCTGCTGTAACACTGCGCGGGTTGGTGGCAGCAATCAAGGCAGTGCGTATCGGCGAGTTTGCACTGAGTACCGAGGACAGTTTCCTCATTTCCCGGTTCCTTCGGGGGGCCCAGCGACTCACGGTGCGTACCACTGGTCCTGCAGTTCCCCCCTGGGACTTGGATGTCGTCCTTGGGGCCCTTCAGCGCTCCCCCTTCGAGCCCCTTGGCGGTGCTGACTTGAAGTGGCTTTTCTTGAAGACCGCCTTTCTGCTGGCGATCACCTCAGCCAGAAGGGTGAGTGAAATCCATGCCTTGTCGGTGCATGGTGACTGCTGTCGGTTCTCCCCGGATGGCTCGAGTGTGGTTCTCCGCCCCAACCCGGCCTTCCTGCCTAAGGTCCTGACCGAGTTCCACCTGTCTCAGTCAGTCGAGCTCAGGTCTCTCTCCTCTCCCAGTGCTGGCGAGGAGGTTGAGCAGGGCCGCCCTGCACTGTGCCTGGTCAGGGCCTTGGCCGAGTACATTCGGTGCACTCTGTCCGGAGGTCGGACCAGCTCTTCATGTGCTACGACGCTCGGGGGTTGGGCAGGCCACTGTCGAAATCCAGGCTGTCACACTGGGTTGTAGACACTATTCAGCAGGCCTACATACTATCGGGTGTGCCTGTCCCATCTGGGGTCCGGGCACATTCCACTCGGGGCGTGGCCGCCTCATGGGCTTTGTGGTGGGGGGCCTCCCTCGCTTCCATATGCTCTGCCGCCACGTGGTCATCTCAGTCGACCTTTATCAGGTTCTATCGCTTGAATGTGGCCGCCAGCCCCTCGTTCGGGGAACGGGTGCTGGACGCGGCCCGACGGTAGACATTCTTGTCTCCCCCTCAGCCTTGCGTCTTGCGGGCTGATTGAGCGGCTGCTCCATGAACGGGCTGGCCTTTGCGTCTTGCGGGGCCTTTGGGTTAGCCCCGCGTCTTGCGGGCTTCCCAGGCAGCCCTTCCTCCCATGAGTGGCCCTTGCGCCTTGCGGGGCCTACTTCTGTGAGTTGTATATAGTGTACATTTGTAAATAGTTCGTTTGTTACACGTTATGGTGTGGGATTGTGGGCTGCACCGTCTCTTCACGGAGTGTCTTAAAGGTCATCCCGTACAAATGGAATATGTAACGGAGTGGAGAGATAGTCTCGACACGATAGAGAACGTTGGGTTACATTGTAACCTTGGTTCTCTGAGTGAAGAGACTATCTCTCCAGTCCTTAGGCCGCTCAGAGACACGTTTCGATCAAACTATCAGTGATTCCACGCCGGCGCGGGTGCTTTATAGCTACGCAATATGGGCGTGGCCGGGCAAGCCGGTGTGTCTTAAAGAGTTATCCACGTACCCTGACAAGCAGCGGGGATCATATCCCGTACATATGGAATATGTAATGGAGTGGAGAGATAGTCTCTTCACTCAGAGAACCAAGGTTACAATGTAACCCAACGTTCTCATGCTCTGGTCCATTTTTAGATTTTGGTCCATTTTGCTTCTGTAACATGTTTTGTCTCAGACGACTGGACAGAAAATGTCTTGAATACATATGTAGGTGTTTAATTTAGTTCAGATTTATCTTCAGACATTCATTTAAATCTGTGCATATTTAATTAGATCGCCTCGTTTGCATATTTAAACAAAATATTAGAAACATTGTAAAACAAACAATAATTGTGTTAATGTAAGTAATGAACTGGGGGACTTTCATGGTGATATCTGTTATCTCCAGCTTTATAATATATTTATATCTTAAAGTCAGTTTTGTTAAATGGAGTTTTTTCTCAGATGTTTTCTTCCTGTCGTTATTCTGAAGGTTTGTACAGAGAGCGTTGTTCGTGTATCGATCGCAGCCTGATCTATAGAACATTTTATTTCTAATAACATGGAGAATATTGATTGTTTTTATGGTTGTTGACAAGATTTTCTGATTCATAGAGTGATAAAAAGAGATATCGAGAATCCCTCTATAAAAGCGTTTGACTCTACATGTCGACAACTGATTTCATCCAGTGTATAGATATTCTGGGCGGGACTAGTCCCAGCCTAGTCAAGCGAGCAGGAACTGATGAAGCCTCTTGGATGAGAGGTGGAATGTCTTCAAGACAAAAACCAAATCCAGTTGCATTCGATTCAAGTTCCTTGAGATCCAGTGTATAGAGTTCTGTTCTGGACGGTTGTGATGAGATTACGCCTCATTTGAATATTTAAATGTACATTAACAGATATGTTTGATGATGTAAGTATGTCAGTAATCATCTGGGGAAGTTTGACGTGACATCTGTTGGTTCACATCACCAGTGGCGTCGCCGCGGGACAGTGTGTTAAATTGTGTGTTTTTGTCTTTGTGTTGTGTCTGATTGTTGTGGCGTTTCTTCACCTGTCAATCAAACATTCTGGGCGGTACTTTGACGTCTTGTCAGCTGTCATTCTGTAAATGTCGGAGTTTGTCCGGCAGAACAAATGTGGTTGTTTTTGTTCACGTGGACGTTGGAATGTGGAACTGTGAGGTTTTATAGAGTGTAATAATCGTGATCATAATCAATAAGAAGCACGTTGATATCGTCTTGTATGTGTGTGAGATTCAAACAAACTGATTGTGTGGATGAAGTGAATCTGCTGATGAAATCATTGAACAGACTTTACTGATGGACATGTGAACAAAGTGACGCTTTAAATCGTGAATAAACAAACGTGAACAAAGTCTTTTCTCGTCGTCTTCGTTCAGGGTCTCACACAGAGCTGACGGACAAAACATGAAACTAACATGAGAGTGTGACTGAGGCAGTTTTCCTCCTGAAGCACCACAGAGCTCACAGCTCATGTTGAGAGCAGCAGAGTCGGTCGGTCTCTGTCCTTCAGACTTCATCGATAAAACAGCTTTGTCACAGAGAAATGAGCGTTTTCTGTCACTTGTTGCTTTTTACAGCCAACGTTTAGTTTGTGCTCTCAGTCAAAGATGACACGGACAAAAAGCAACCTGCCTCCATCATGTGATCCATCACACTGTTTTCTCCTGTAAGCTGGCTACAGCATGAATTAGAACTATATATGTACACACACACACAGACACACACACACACTACACACACACACACACACACACAATCATGTGATGCAGGTTTTATTTGAGGCTTGATTGTAAAAGAGAAAACAAAGTTCAGTGTCTCTGCACAAACACACCCTGTTCAGATCAGAGCTCAGACTAGTTTCAGTTATCAGGAAGTGAAGCTCAGACAGTCGTTGTCACTGAGAGGTGAAATGGAGCAGAAAGCAGTTCAGCTGGACCGAGAGACTTTCTCTTGTCCGATCTGTTTGGATCTACTGAAGGATCCGGTGGCTACTCCCTGTGGACACAGCTACTGCATGAAATGTATTAAAGACCACTGGGACACAGAGGATGAGAGGAGGATCTACAGCTGCCCTCAGTGCAGGAAGAGCTTCACACCGAGGCCTGAGCTGCTGAAAAACACCATGTTAGCAGCTTTAGTGGAGGAGCTGAAGAAGACTGGACTCCAAGCTGCTCCTGCTGATCACTGCTATGCTGGACCTGAAGATGTGGCCTGTGATGTCTGCACTGGGAGGAAACTGAGAGCAGTTAAGTCCTGTCTGGTCTGTCTGGCCTCTTACTGTGAGAAACACCTCCAGCCTCATTATGATGTGGCTCCATTAAAGAAACACAAGCTGGTGGAGCCGTCAGAGAAGCTCCAGGAGAACATCTGCTCTCGTCATGATGAGGTGATGAAGATGTTCTGTCGTACTGATCAGCAGTGTATCTGTTATCTCTGCTCTGTGGACGAACATAAAGGCCACGACACAGTGTCAGCTGCAGCAGAGAGGACTGAGAGGCAGAGAGAGCTGGAGGGGAGTCGACACAACATCCAGCAGAGAATCCAGGACAGAGAGGAAGATGTGAAGATGCTTCAACAGGAGGTGGAGGCCATCAATGGCTTTGCTGATAAAGCAGTGGAGGACAGTGAGAAGATCTTCACCCAGCTGATCCGTCTCATGGAGAAAAGACGCTCTGATGTGAAGCAGCAGGTCAGATCCCAGCAGGAAACTGAAGTGAGTCGAGTCAAAGAGCTTCAGGAGAAGCTGGAGCAGGAGATCACTGAGCTGAAGAGGAAGGACGCTGAGCTGAAGAAGCTCTCACACACAGAGGATCACATCCAGTTTCTACACAACTACCCCTCACTGTCAGCACTCAGTGAGTCTACACACTCATCCAGCATCAAGATCCGTCCTCTGAATTACTTTGAGGATGTGACAGCAGCTGTGTCAGAGGTCAGAGACAAACTACAGGACGTCCTGAGAGAGACATGGACAAACATCTCACTGACAGAGACTGAAGTGGATGTTTTACTGTCACAACCAGAGAACATGACCAGAGCTGACTTCTTAAGATATTCATGTAAAATCACACTGGATCCAAACACAGTACACAGAGAGCTGTTATTATCTGAGGGGAACAGAAAAACAACATTAATGGAAGACGAACAGTATTATTCTGATCACCAAGACAGATTCACTCGGTGGCAGCAGGTCCTGAGTAGAGAGAGTCTGACTGGACGTTGTTACTGGGAGGTGGAGAGGAGAGGAACAGGAGTTGGTGTAGCAGTCGCATACAAGAATATCAGCAGAGCAGGGAGCTCACATGAATGTTTATTTGGATACAATGACAAATCTTGGATGTTATATCGTTACACCAATAATTATGACTTTTATCACAACAACGTCAGAACTCCCGTCTCAGGTCCTCGGTCCTCCAGAGTTGGAGTGTACCTGGATCACAGTGCAGGTGTTCTGTCCTTCTACAGCGTCTCTGACACCATGACTCTCCTCCACAGAGTCCAGACCACATTCACTCAGCCTCTCTATGCTGGACTTTATGTTTTTGGTTGTGACACCACTGCTGAGTTCATTAAAGTCAAATAGACAGAAGTCATGTCAGAGGAAACTCTACAGCTGAACACTTCATGTTCTCATGCTCTAGTCCATTTTTAGATTTTGGTCCATTTCGCTTCTGTAACATGTTTTATTTCGGAAGACTGGACAGAAAATGTCTTAAATACATATGTAGGTGTTTGATTTAATTCAGATTTATCTTTAGACATTCATTTAAATGTGTGCATATTTAATTAGATCGCCTCGTTTGCATATTTAAACATAAAATATCAGAAACATTGTAAAACAAACAATAATTGTGTTAATGTAAGTAATGAACTGAGGGACTTTCATGGTGATTTCTTTTATCTCCAGCTTTATAATATATATATATATATATCTTAAAGTCATTTTTGTTAGATGGAGTTTTTTCTCAGATGTTTTCTTCCTGTCGTTATTCTGAAGGTTTGTACAGAGAGCGTTGTTCGTGTATCGATCGCAGCCTGATCTATAGAACACTTTATTTCTAATAACATGGAGAATATTGATTGTTTTTATGGTTGTTGACAATATTTTCTGATTCAAAGAGTGATAAAAAGAGATATTGAGATTCCCTCTGTAAAAACTTTTGACTCTACATGTCGACAGCTGATTTCATCCAGTGTTCAGAGTTCTGTTCTGGACGGTTCTGATGAGATTACGCCTCATTTGAATATTTAAATGTACATTAACGATATGTTTGATGATGTAAGTATGTCAGTAATCATCTGGGGAAGTTTGATGTGATATCTGTTGGTTCACGTCACCTGTGGCGTCTCCGCGGGACAGTGTGTTAAATTGTGTGTTTTTATCTTCGTGTTGTGTCTGATTGTTGTGGCGTTTCTTCACCTGTCAATCAAACATTCTGGGCGGTACTTTGACGTCTTGTCAGCTGTCGTTCTGTAAATGTCGGAGTTTGTCCGGCAGAACAAATGTGGTTGTTTTTGTTCACGTGGACGTTGGAATGTGGAACTGTGAGGTTTTATAAAGTGTAATAATCGCGATCATGATCAATAAGCAGAGCGTTGATTATCGTCTTGTACGTGTGTGAGATTCAAACAAACTGATTGTGTGGATGAAGTGAATCTGCTGATGAAATCATTGAACAGACTTTACTGATGGACGTGTGAACAAAGTGAAGCTTTAAATCGTGAATAAACAAACGTGAACAAAGTCAGCGTTTTCTGTCACTTGTTGCTTTTTACAGCCAACGTTTAGTTTGTGCTCTCAGTCAAAGATGACACGGACAAAAAGCAACCTGCCTCCATCATGTGATCCATCACACTGTTTTCTCCTGTAAGCTGGCTACAGCATGAAAAGGAAATATATATATGTACACACACACCCACCCACACACACACACACACACACACACACACAGAGTACATTAAAGTATACACCTGTATGCTTCTCAGCTCCTCATAACAAACACAAAACCTTCTTCACTCAGCTGGTTTTCCTGACTGATCAACAATCATAAGATTTGATTAGATTCAACTTCATTGTCATTGAACAAAGTAACAGGTACTTAGACAACAAAATGCAAGTCATCTTCTGTAAATGATTTATAAATGGCCTAACCTACTTGGTGGCACACCTGTCTGAACTTTCATAAACCAATATAAGTCATCAATAATTAACAAGCTTTGCATCAAGAGCAAAAAAAAGTCTGGTTCAGGTTAAATCCTCTGTAAAACATGAATGAATACAGCAAAAGAAAAACATTTAACTTTATTTTATTGTCTAGTTTGACAGTCAGACACAACTGAAAAATAACATATGAAAATCTCAGAGTAAATAACAATTCATTTAAAAAGCCACAGTGAGTGTGTTCACACACACTGCTGGTGTACAGTGACGTGTCAACACGTTTGTTGTCACTCTGGTCCAAACGCCGCACCGCTGGCAGGGCTTCATGTTTCCATGACGACTGACCAGAAAAGACGCGCGTGACGTCATGTTTACGTGACTCCCGACCGTTAAAATGAGTCTCAAAGTGACGATAAACTTTAACAACAGAGACACACGTATGCACTACACAGGCACGCACTGCACAGGTACGCAGTTTATTTGTCGCGCGGCTGTTTGTTTAATAAACGGACCGCTCCAGTTCGACTGTAGCCGCGCTAATGGCGCTAACGGAGCTAATCGGGCTAACGGAGCTAAACGGGCTAACGAGCTAACGGGCTAACGGAGCTAACTGGTAAACGGTGCCTGGACTCCAGTACTCACCGATGTGGTATCGGAACGACTTTAGGTAAAATGAGAGAAGTGTGAGACACAGCTTTGGAGCAGCTTACTTAGTTAATTCACAACATTAAAACTAGACGGATTCTCCCTCTGTGTGTGTCTCGCGCTGGACGACGATCGGGCTGCGGAGCGGTGCCGGTCCAGAGGAGAGGCAGCGGGTGAGAAGAGGGTGATACCATTTGCTAAGCGGGGGTGTTTTCATTTTCATCCATAACATATACATTTTAAACCACAAACTACGGAGTATGTTTTGGACATTATTTAACCTTGTCAAAGACGAACAAAAATTTTAGAATAACAACATTTCTTTCTCCAAGTTTTAGGGGTGCTGAGCCCCTTTTTAGGGGTGCTGAAGAGTAGCCTCGCCCATGCTTCAAACATAATGTAACTTCTGCAGGTGAGTCCTTTTTTAATATTTAAGACAAGTTCGTAATTAAGGACCAGGTCAGGAAGATTTAGGACATTTGTTCCAATGTTTTTGACGAGGATAATCGTGACATATTATCATATTATCCTGTGTCTGCTCAGCAGGGCAGCAGACAGTCGAGAGTAGCTGGAGAACATAGTGGAGCATTTATCATCTCGAGAGTCAGATGTTTCCCTCAGGAGCTGGTGGAGGCCAAAAACGAAGTTAACAGGGAGGTAATAATGGACCCAGAGTGAATCATCATGCTGCTCTGTGAAAATAAGCATCAACATCAACTTAACAGCCAATTATATGTCAACGTTGTCACCGAGGCACGTCGAAAAACAAGAGGCGAGGTTTGATTCAATGAAGCTGAAATCAAAACAAAGATATGCAGTAAAACAGGAAGTAGCAAAAAACTAAACAAAGCAGGGAGGAACACGAGCAGCAAAATAAGACTGATACTGGGAAAACGACAAAGACAGGAAGTGTAAACCAGCCTACAAAAATAAAACAGGAAGTACCTAAACCAAAAACCCAAATCAGGAAAAAAAAAATCAGTTCCTGAAGGTAAAACCACATTTCCACCTCTACTTTTTTTGTAAACCTGACTGTGCTGGGGGCGTGGCTAATGCCGGTGACTGGAAGGTTGTGACATCACAACCTTGTCACGGTACCGAATGCTCGTCTGACGGTTTGTGAACAGCAGCTCTGTACGTTTCTCCTTGGATTGAGTGTTTTGATACTTTAACCGTGTTTATACAGCACCTACACCTGCTTTATGGTGAGAAAGGAAAAGAGAAATCTCATTTTCTACAACACGGCACCTTTAAGTTTTACATGTCCAACACTTTAGTTGACAACCAAATCATCCGTGTCAGTGCCGTGCGACAGCCCCGATGTCCTCCTTTATCCCCATTCTGTTTATTAAGCTTTGTCAGTTTGCTGTGTTTTTGGTGTGTGTGTGTTTCATCAGGACAGGAGAGGCGTTAAAAGGTTGGCTGACTCTGATGACAACAAGTCCTTCAAGTTAAACGCGTTATTGATCAGCGCCGTCCAAAACCAGAACAAAACGAGCAGCGGTCTCCTGTAGCAGGGTCAGTCGTCGTGACTCCATAAAAAACATCGACTCGTTTCCTTCTTTGCTTCTCGTTGACGTCTTTGTCACTTGAACATACATTATGTTTGCTGTTGCTTGTTTTGGGAGAACTCAGTCTCGTTATAAACACAGACTTACAGAACCATTACAGACGGTTACAGAACCATTACAGACGGTTACAGAACCATTACAGACAGACTTCATCAACATGCCGCTACCACTAGAAACCATACAGGAGCTGATGATGATGCTGCTGTCTGACTTTACTAAACGATAACAGCCTCTTCAGTCTCGACCAATAAACAATGAGATCCCTCCCTACAACACACACACACACACACACACACACACACACACACACACACACACACACACACACACACACACACAACCATGTGATGCAGGTTTTATTTGAGGCTTGGTTGTAAAAGAGGAAACAAAGTTCAGTGTCTCTGCACAAACACACCCTGTTCAGATCAGAGCTCAGACGAGTTTCAGTTATCAGGAAGTGAAGCTCAGACAGTCGTTGTCACTGAGAGGTGAAATGGCGCAGAAAGGAGTTCAGCTGGACCAAGAAATTATTTCTTGTTCGATCTGTTTGGATCTACTGAAGGATCCGGTGACTACTCCCTGTGGACACAACTACTGCAAGAAGTGTATTAAAGACCACTGGGACACAGAGGATGAGAGGAGGATCTACAGCTGCCCTCAGTGCAGGAAGAGCTTCATACCGAGGCCTGAGCTGCTGAAAAACACCATGTTAGCAGCTTTAGTGGAGGAGCTGAAGAAGACTGGACTCCAAGCTGCTCCTGATGATCACTGCTATGCTGGACCTGAAGATGTGGCCTGTGATTTCTGCACTGGGAGGAAACTGAGAGCAGTTAAGTCCTGTCTGTTCTGTCTGGCCTCTTACTGTGAGAAACACCTCCAGTCTCATTATGAATCACCTACATTTAAGAAACACAAGCTGGTGGAGCCGTCAGAGAAGCTCCAGGAGAACATCTGCTCTCGTCATGATGAGGTACTCAAGATTTTCTGCCGTACTGATCAGCAGTGTATCTGTTATCTCTGCTCTGTGGAGGAACATAAAGGCCACGACACAGTGTCAGCTGCAGCAGAGAGGACTGAGAGGCAGAGAGAGCTGGAGGGGAGTCGACACAACATCCAGCAGAGAATCCAGGAAAGCGAGAAAGATGTGAAGCTGCTTCAACAGGAGGTGGAGGCCATCAATAGCTCTGCTGATAAAGCAGTGGAGAACAGTGAGAAGATCTTCACCCAGCTGATCCGTGTCTTGGAGAAAAGACGCTCTGATGTGAAGCAGCAGGTCAGATCCCAGCAGGAAACTGAAGTGAGTCGAGTCAAAGAGCTTCAGGAGAAGCTGGAGCAGGAGATCACTGAGCTGAAGAGGAAAGACGCTGAGCTGAAGAAGCTCTCACACACAGAGGATCACAACCAGTTTCTACACAACTACCCCTCACTGTCAGCACTCAGTGAGTCTACACACTCATCCAGCATCAAGATCCGTCCTCTGAAGTACTTTGAGGATGTGACAGCAGCTGTGTCAGAGGTCAGAGACAAACTACAGGACGTCCTGAGAGAGACATGGACAAACATCTCACTGACAGAGACTGAAGTGGATGTTTTACTGCCACAACCAGAGAACAAGACCAGAGCTGACTTCTTAAGATATTCATGTGAAATCACTCTGGATCCAAACACAGCAAACACACGTCTGTTATTATCTGAGGGGAACAGAAAAGCAACATTCAGGGGACTACAACAGTCTTATTCTGATCATCCAGACAGATTCACTTACTGGGATCAGGTCCTGAGTAGAGAGAATCTGACTGGACGTTGTTACTGGGAGGTGGAGGTGAGAGGAGGAGAAGTTCATGTAGCAGTCGCATACAAGAATATCAGCAGAGCAGGGAGCTCACATGAATGTGGATTTGGATTCAATGAAAAATCCTGGATGTTATATCATAACACCAATAATTATGAGTTTTGGTATAAAAAAGTCAGAACTCCCGTCTCAGGTCCTGAGTCCTCCAGAGTTGGAGTGTACCTGGATCACAGTGCAGGTATTCTGTCCTTCTACAGCGTCTCTGACACCATGACTCTCCTCCACAGAGTCCAGACCACATTCACTCAGCCTCTCTATGCTGGACTTCGGTTTAACTGGTTTTCTGGAGGCTCTGCTGAGTTTTGTGAACTCAAATAGACAGAAGTCATTTCAGGGTCAGTGGGTTGAATTGTGTGTTTCATTCCTTCAGACTTGTTGTGTTTCCATCATTGTTGCTGAGAGCTGATTGTTGTGGCATTTCTTCACTGCACACAGATCACCTGTCAATCAAACATTCTGGGCGGTACTTTGACGTCTTGACAGCTGTCGTTCTGTAAATGTCGGAGTTTGTCCGGCAGAACAAATGTGGTTGTTTTTGTTCACGTGGACGTTGGGATGTGGAACTGTGAGGTTTTATAAAGTGTAATAATCGCGATCATGATCAATAAGCAGAGCGTTGATTATCGTCTTGTACGTGTGTGAGATTCAAACAAACTGATTGTGTGGATGAAGTGAATCTGCTGATGAAATCATTGAACAGACTTTACTGATGGACGTGTGAACAAAGTGAAGCTTTAAATCGTGAATAAACAAACGTGAACAAAGTCTTTTCTCGTCGTCTTCGTTCAGGGTCTCACACAGAGCTGACGGACAAAACATGAAACTACCATGAGAGTGTGACTGAGGCAGTTTTCCTCCTGAAGCACCACAGAGCTCACAGCTCATGTTGAGAGCAGCAGAGTCGATCGGTCTCTGTCCTTCAGACTTCATCGACAAAACAGCTTCGTCACAGAGAAATGAGCGTGTTTTCTGTCACTTGTTGCTTTTTTACAGCAAAGATTTAGTTTGTGCTCTCAGTCAAAGATGACACGGACAAAAAACAACCTGCCTCCATCATGTGATCCATCACACTGTTTTCATGTACACACACACACACACACACACACACACACACACACACAGTACATTACAGTATACACCTGTATGCTTCTCAGCTCCTCATAACAAAAACAAAACCTTCTTCACTCAGCTGGTTTTCCTGACTGATCAACAGTCATAAGATTAGATTAGATTAAATTTTATTGTCATTGAACAAAGTAACAGGTACTTGGACGACAATATGCAAGTCATCTTCTGTAAATTATTTATAGATGGCCTAACCTACTTGGTGGCACACCTGTCTGAACTTTCACAAACCAATATAAGTCATCAATAATTAACAAGCTTTGCATCAAGAGCAAAAAAAAGTCTGGTTCAGGTTAAATCCTCTGTAAAACATGAATGAATATAGCAAAAGAAAAACTTTATTTTATTGTCTAGTTTGATAGTCAGACACGACTGAAAAATAACATATAAAACTCTCAGAGTAAATAACAATTCATTTAAAAAGCCACAGTGAGTGTGTTCACACACACTGCTGGTATACAGTGACGTGTCAACACGTTTGTTGTCACTCTGGTCCAAACGCGCACCGCTGGCAGGGCTTCATGTTTCCGTGACGTCATGTTTACGTGACTCCCGACCGTTAAAATGAGTCTCAAAGTGACGATAAACTTTAACAACAGAGACACACGTATGCACTACACAGGCACGCACTGCACAGGTACGCAGTTTATTTGTCGCGCGGCTGTTTGTTTAATAAACGGACCGCTCCAGTTCGACTGTAGCCGCGCTAATGGCGCTAACGGAGCTAAACGGGCTAACGGAGCTAACTGGTAAACGGTGCCTGGACTCCAGTACTCACCGATGTGGTATCGGAACGACTTTAGGTAAAATGAGAGAAGTGTGAGACACAGCTTTGGAGCAGCTTACTTAGTTAATTCACAACATTAAAACTAAACGGATTCTCCCTCTGTGTGTGTGTCGCGCTGGACGACGGTCAGGCTGCGGAGCGGTGCCGGTCCAGAGGAGAAGGAGCCGGTGAGAAGAGGGTGATACCATTTGCTAAGCGGGGGTGTTTTCATTTTCATCCATAACATATACATTTTAAACCACAAACTACGGAGTATGTTTTGAACATTATTTAACCTTGTCAAAGACGAACAAAAATTTTAGAATAACAACATTTCTTTCTCCAAGTTTTAGGGGTGCTGAGCCCCTTTTTAGGGGTGCTGAAGAGTAGCCTCGCCCATGCTTCAAACATAATTTAACTTCTGCAGGTGAGTCCTTTTTTAATATTTAAGACAAGTTCGTAATTAAGGACCAGTCAGGAAGATTTAGGACATTTGTTCCAATGTTTTTGACGAGGATAATCGTGACATATTATCATATTATCCTGTGTCTGCTCAGCAGGACAGCAGACAGTCGAGAGTAGCTGGAGAACATAGTGGAGCATTTATCATCTCGAGAGTCAGATGTTTCCCTCAGGAGCTGGTGGAGACCAAAAACGAAGTTAACAGGGAGGTAATAATGGACCCAGAGTGAATCATCATGCTGCTCTGTGAAAATAAGCATCAACATCAACTTAACAGCCGATTATATGTCAACGTTGTCACCGAGGCAGGTCGAAAAACAAGAGGCGAGGTTTGATTCAATGAAGCTGAAATCAACAGAAACAAAAAATATTGCAGTAAAACAGGAAGTAGCAAAAAACTAAACAAAGCAGGGAGGAACACGGGCAGAAAAACAACACTGATACTGGGAAAACGACAAAGACAGGAAGTGTAAACCAACCAGGAAGTACCAAAACCAAAAGCCCAAAACATGAAAAAAAAAATCAGTTATTGGAGGTAAAACCACATTTCCACCTCCGCTTTTTTTTTGTAAACCTGACTGTGCTGGGGCCGTGGCTAATGCCGGTGACTGGAAAGTTGTGACATCACAACCTTATCAAGGTCCTGATTGCTCGTCTCGTCGTTGACGTCTTTGTCACTTGAACATACATCATGTTTGCTGTTGCTTGTTTTGGGAGAACTCAGTCTCGTTATGAACACAGACTTACAGAACCATTACAGACGGTTACAGAACCATTACAGACGGTTACAGAACCATTACAGACGGTTACAGAACCATTACAGTCGGTTACAGAACCATTACAGACAGACTTCATCAACATGCCGCTACCACTAGAAACCATACAGGAGCTGATGATGATGCCGCTGTCTGACTTTACTAAACGATAACAGCCTCTTCAGTCTCGACCAATAAACAATGAGATCCCTCCCTACAACACACACACACACACACACACACACACACACACACACACACACACACACACACAACCATGTGATGCAGGTTTTATTTGAGGCTTGGTTGTAAAAGAGGAAACAAAGTTCAGTGTCTCTGCACAAACACACCCTGTTCAGATCAGAGCTCAGACTAGTTTCAGTGATCAGGAAGTGAAGCTCAGACAGTCGTTGTCACTGAGAGGTGAAATGGCGCAGAAAGGAGTTCAGCTGGACCGAGAAACAATTTCTTGTTCGATCTGTTTGGATCTACTGAAGGATCCGGTGACTATTCCCTGTGGACACAGCTACTGCAAGAACTGTATTGCAGACCACTGGGACACAGAGAATGAGAGGAGGATCTACAGCTGCCCTCAGTGCAGGAAGAGCTTCATACCGAGGCCTGAGCTGCTGAAAAACACCATGTTAGCAGCTTTAGTGGAGGAGCTGAAGAAGACTGGACTCCAAGCTGCTCCTGCTGATCACTGCTATGCTGGACCTGAAGATGTGGCCTGTGATTTCTGCACTGGGAGGAAATTGAAAGCAGTTAAATCCTGTCTGGTCTGTCTGGCCTCTTACTGTGAGAAACACCTCCAGCCTCATTATGATATCAGCTCCATTAAAGAAACACAAGCTGGTGGAGCCGTCAGAGAAGCTCCAGGAGAACATCTGCTCTCGTCATGATGAGGTGATGAAGATTTTCTGCCGTACTGATCAGCAGTGTATCTGTTATCTCGTGCTCCATGGACGAACATAAAGGCCACGACACAGTGTCAGCTGCAGCAGAGAGGACTGAGAGGCAGAGAGAGCTGGAGGGGAGTCGACACAACATCCAGCAGAGAATCCAGGACAGAGAGGAAGATGTGAAGGTGCTTCAACAGGAGGTGGAGGCCATCAATGGCTCTGCTGATAAAGCAGTGGAGCACAGTGAGAAGATCTTCACCCAGCTGATCCGTCTCATGGAGAAAAGACGCTCTGATGTGAAGCAGCAGGTCAGATCCCAGCAGGAAACTGAAGTGAGTCGAGTCAAAGAGCTTCAGGAGAAGCTGGAGCAGGAGATCACTGAGCTGAAGAGGAAAGACGCTGAGCTGAAGAAGCTCTCACACACAGAGGATCACAACCAGTTTCTACACAACTACCCCTCACTGTCAGCACTCAGTGAGTCTACACACTCATCCAGCATCAAGATCCGTCCTCTGAAGTACTTTGAGGATGTGACAGCAGCTGTGTCAGAGCTCAGAGACAAACTACAGGACGTCCTGAGAGAGACATGGACAAACATCTCACTGACAGTGACTGAAGTGGATGTTTTACTGTCACAACCAGAGAACATGACCAGAGCTGACTTCTTAAGATATTCATGTGAAATAACACTGGATCCAAACACAGCATACAGACATCTGTTATTATCTGAGGGGAACAGAAAAGCAACAGTGAGTCAACAACAGTCTTATTCTGATCACCCAGACAGATTCACTTGGTCTGAACAGGTCCTGAGTAGAGAGAGTCTGACTGGACGTTGTTACTGGGAGGTGGAGTGGAGAGGAGGAGGAGCTGGTGTAGCAGTCGCATACAAGAATATTAGCAGAGCAGGGGAGTCACATGAATGTTTATTTGGATTCAATGACAAATCTTGGATGTTATATTGTTCCAAAGACAGTTATATCTTTCATCACAACAAAGTCCATACTGCCTTCTCAGGTCCTGAGTCCTCCAGAGTTGGAGTGTACCTGGATCACAGTGCAGGTATTCTGTCCTTCTACAGCGTCTCTGACACCATGACTCTCCTCCACAGAGTCCAGACCACATTCACTCAGCCTCTCTATGCTGGACTTCAGTTTGGCTGGTCTTCTGGAGACTCTGCTGAGTTTTGTAAACTCAAATAGACTGAAGTCATTTCAGGGTCAGTGGGTTAAATTGTGTGTTTCATTTCTTCAGACTTGTTGTGTTTCCATCATTGTTGCTGAGAGCTGATTGTTGTGGCATTTCTTCACTGCACACAGATCACCTGTCAATCAAACATTGTGGGCGGTACTTTGACGTCTTCTTGTTGTTCTGTAAATGTTGGACTTTGTTCAGGCGGCGCTCCTTCCTGTGTCTGTTCAGCCACGGAGGCTCTCGCTGCTCATGATGACTTCAGTTCACATGATCATAATCAATAAGGAGATGCTTCATTATTTGCTTGTACATAGCTGAGATTCTGCTCCAACACACTGATTGTGTGGATGAAGTGAATCTGTTCATGAAATCACTGAATAAGAGTCGTTTAACAGACTTTTCTGATGTAAAAGAGTAAAAAAAATTGTGATTTTGTCTGAAATGTTCATTTTATTCAATTTTCTCAGTCAGTAATTTTGATAGCCATTAGTTGTAATATTAATTCTTTATTTTATTTGTACCAGGATCAAATCCACGACCTGCTTTTACTATTACACCTTAATCACAGATGTGTAGAACAAAAAGGCTAAGAAAGCTTTAAGATATGTTTAAATTAGTTCAATTTGTATCAAACCTTTCAAGCTCTTTTAATTAATGAAAAGTTAAAGTTCATGTGACTGTTTTTATTCCTCTTGTAGAAAGTTGGTAGCAAATATACAGAATTTATAAAGTTTCTTTAAAAATCATTTAAACATGAAAGATGATGATATACAGTAAATCATTCCGATTGCTGAGTAAAGTTTATCATTTAAATGTGTGCATATTTAATTAGATCGCCTCGTTTGCATATTTAAACAAAATATCAGAAACATTGTAAAACAAACAATAATTGTGTTAATGTAAGTAATGAACTGGGGGACTTTCATGGTGATTTCTGTTATCTCCAGCTTTATAATATATATATATCTTAAAGTCAGTTTTGTTAGATGGAGTTTTTTCTCAGATGTTTTCTTCCTGTCGTTATTCTGAAGGTTTGTACAGAGAGCGTTGTTCGTGTATCGATTCGCAGCCTGATCTATAGAACACTTTATTCCTAATAACATGGAGAATATTGATTGTTTTTATGGCTGTTGACAATATTTTCTGATTCAAAGAGTTATAAGAAGAGATATTGAGATTCCCTCTGTAAAACCTTTGACTCTACATGTCGACAGCTGATTTGATCCAGTGTTCAGAGTTCTGTTCTGGACGGTTCTGATGAGATTACGCCTCATTTGAATATTTAAATGTACATTAACGATATGTTTGATGATGTAAGTATGTCAGTAATCATCTGGGGAAGTTTGATGTGATATCTGTTGGTTCACGTCACCTGTGGCGTGGGGAGAGCTAGAGCAGCTAAATATCCAGGCAGAAACCTTAATGTGGTCAGAGTCAATACATGCAAAATGCAGAGAATTAGACACAGCAATCAGTATGTGCAAAATACAATTAATTCATCACGGCAATCAGTAAGTAAAAAATATAAGCAATCCAACACTGCAATCTTAACATGCAACCATGCAATCAACTAAAGACTAAAAGAGTCAATCGATAAGACCACTATCAATGATTCAAACACAGAACACAGAGCTCTAAACATATGGATTACAGAGGTAGAGAGGATAACTACTGGGGGCAGCCACATGAACTAACACTCAATAATGTCCTCTCATCTAAGAAGGCGCAGGCTCGTGGGCCAATCACAGTCCAACATGTACTCACGGCCCAACCCACGGCCCTGTCAGTCAAAAGGCAGAGGAGGAAGTTTATAGATTGACGCGGATCCTCCCGGCCCCGCCTACGCGTCGCTGATGCTGTCCTCCTGTGCGCTGACCGCTCCGCCCAGGCTGGGGAACAAGGAAGTGATAATCAGCACCCACAATATTTCGGACCGTAGCCCAATCACTCAGTGATTTCGTTCAGTTGGTTTACTTCCCTTAAGACGAGGAGTAGCGTGCGTTGAGAAATCCCTGCCGCTGTCCGGCACTGCTGGCGGCGTCTGCTTCTTCCGGAGCTGGGAGAGTGCGGGAGGGACAAAATCAAACGCGAGGATGCAACGATCACGGCTAGCTTTGCTCACACATATAAGGCAATAGCAGGGCTACTTTCCTTTATGATGTAGGGTTGAGTGCGTGGAATAATTCCCTTCGATGCCGCCGTGCCGTCCGATCGGAGAGAGAAGACGGAGACTCCGAACCTCGCCTTGATGCGTGCTGCGTTCACGGTCGTCCGTAGCCGGGTGCGAGCTCGCGAGGGAAACTCTCGGTTTGTTTTTATACCTTGACACCACCAATCCCGTACGTGTTCATCATCCAGCCTATGGAGAACACCTGTAGAGGGATGTCCCACAAGCACAGACACAACAAGCACACAGAACAGATAGGCTGTCCCGCCCCCATTACAACTTCTCCCCTTGTTACTCATGATCGTCCCAAACACAATCCATAACATTCAATGTGTCCATTTTACCCCCGTTACAATCCCCCCCCCACGTTAACAGTGGTCGTCCCGAGCACTGCAACCATGCATTTTTTTTTTTTTAAGGTAGGTGCCGCGCTGGGGGTTGGCCCCGATTGTGGCGAGCCGGGTACCGGGGGCTGCCCGTTACAGTTTCTTGGTGGTGAGCTGGGGTTGGGCCGTGATCTACAAGTACATTAGGAGGACCTACCAGATCATGACCAGTTTCTACAGGAGGCCGTGTTGGACCAGGGGCTTCATGAGACGGGGCAACTGGAGCAACGGTAGGAGGTGGCGTTGCTGTAGAAGTCGCTGGTGCTGCGGCTGGTCTCGATCGTGCGACCGTGGGTTCCTGCTGCGGTGGTGGCATCGGTTGGTGGCGTACTAGTGGGATGCATGGCCAAACCGGTTCTGGTGGCCAGGTGTAGTCTCCCTGTGGGTTCGCCGGGGTGTGGTCTGTCGATGGTGGGTCACCAGGACAGGCTCTCAAATTGTTGCGATGGATTGTTCAAGTAGGACCACCTTTGCCCTCCGGTCGTATAGCAAATACTGGCCGGTCCTGGTAAGGCTGAGCGACGACTACAAAAGGTGATGGGAGCCACTGAGGGGCCAATTTACCTTGGGCTCGGCGACGGAAATTCCTTATCAGCACCCTCTCTCCCGGTAGCAATGGCAAGGTACGGGCATTGCGGTCATACCGCTTCTGGTTCCAGTTTACACGTCGCTCTGCATTGCCCCGTACCGCATCATAAGCTCGCAGGAGTGAGTGATAGTGCGTTCGGACCCACCCATCCAGATCCGCTCTTTCTTGAGGGGGTGCGACCTCATGCAACATGTCCACCGGAAGCCTGGCATGACGACCGAACACAACATAGTGTGGTGTCATTCCAGTGCTAGCATGGGAGGAGTTGTTGTATGCTTGCAGGAGGGCAGGGAGCTGGGCAGGCCACTGAGCCTGGTGCTTGACCTCGATTGTGCTCAACAGGGAAAGAAGTGTGCGGTTAAATCTTTCACAGGCCGCATTGCCCTGCGGGTGGTACGGTGTGGTATGTACCTTCTTGCAGCCGTACATGGCACATAGTTGTTGCATTAGGGCCGACTCAAATGCTCCCCCTCGGTCGGTGAGGATCCGCGCTGGGCAGCCAAAAGGGAGGATGAGAGCAGTCCACAGTGCCTTCACAGTTGTAGTGGCCCTCTGATCCTTACTGAGCACTGCCAGCGCATAGCGTGAGAACAGATCCGTAATGACCAGAATGTATTGGTAACGGTCAGCAGGTCTTCCGAGTGATAAAAAGTCTACCGAGGTGGCGCACGCCGTGGCCTGTGTGGTGGTCCTGTTGGCCTCTCCTGGAAGTCGCGACAAGACATCGGCATTCCGGTTGGCCGTCCCGGGTCGGTAGCGTACCTCATACGAATAGTTGGCCAATTGGGCCACCCATCGTTGTTCTGTTGCCCCCAGTCTTGCAGTCTCCAGATGGACCAACGGATTGTTGTCTGTGAACACAGTGACTTGAGCCCCCCACAGGTAGTCTTTGAATTTGTCTGTGATCGCCCACTTCAAGGCCAAAAGCTCCAGCTTGAAGGAGCTGTAATTTTTGTCGTTGCGTTCAGCCGGACTGAGGCTACGGCTGGCGTAAGCAATCACACGCTCTTTTCCATCCTGGACTTGGGCCAGGACTGCTCCTAAGCCGTCCAGGCTGGCATCTGTGTACAGTTTGAAGGGCGATTGGAAGTCTGCATAAGCTAGTATGGGGGCACTAAGAAGAGCCTGCTTCAGGTTGTCAAAAGCAACTTGACAATCGGTTGTCCACTGGATTGGGGCAGAAGGTCTGTTAGCCTGGCCCTGTAGGAGCTGGTGAAGTGGGGCAGCGACTTTAGAGAAGGCAGGGATGAAGCGTCTGTAGTACCCAGCGAAGCCTAAGAATGATCTCACTTGCTTGACAGTCGTGGGTGCAGCCCAGTCACGCACAATGGCTGTCTTGTCCGGGTCAGTTGCTACGCCCTGGCTGCTAACCACATGCCCCAGGTAGACGACTTGCTTCTGGAAGAGACGGCACTTCCGTGGTTGTAGTTTCAGGCCATGTTCTTGAAGACGGGCAAATACCTGTTCTAGGTGTTGCAAGTGGGTAGGGAAGTCAGGTGAGTAGACTATGACGTCATCGAGATAAATCAAAAGGTGGTCGTACACTTGTGAGCCGAGGCAGCGTTGCATCAATCTTTGAAACGTAGCCGGCGCATTGCAGAGCCCAAAAGGCATACGTTCAAAGTGGTAGAGGCCGAAAGGTGTAGTGAACGCAGTCTTCTCCTGGTCCTCTGGTGCTACATCCACTTGCCAGTATCCGCTCGCCAAATCCAGAGTGGAGTACCATTTGGCTTGGGTTAGGCTTGTGAGGGACTCCTCAATTCGCGGCAGGGGAAAGGAGTCTTTGTGAGTCACAGAATTGAGCTTGCGGTAGTCTACACAGAATCTCCATGACCCGTCTTTCTTTTTCGCCAGGACCACTGGAGCTGCCCACGGACTCGAGCTTTCTTTCACCACCCCACTGTCAAGCATGCCTTGCAATAAGGTCCTCAGCTCTGGGTAGAGGTTTGGAGCAATAGGGCGGTAGCGCTCGCGTATTGGGGGCGCTGTGCCGGTGGGTATCGGGTGGGTGACTGCTGAGGTCCTTCCAAAATCCTCATCGTGTGCGGCGAATATGTGTGACCACTTCCGCAGGAGAGCCTTCAGTTGTGCCTGTTGATCATCGTCCAAATTTTCCCCACTTAGTGCCAGCGCCGGGTGCTCTTCGGTTGGGGCCTGTCCTACGTGCTGTACATCGACCTCAACTATTTGGGGACCAGTATCGCGTAGCAACAGCTTCGACCGCCCTTGCACGTCTCCGGGGTCAACCTGGGTTACTGCAGCCAGAGGGCGCCGTTGAGGTAGCTCCAGTGGGAAAGGGTTGGGGTTGCAGACGCGTAGGGGGACCCTCCCGCCACGGGTCCAGCTCAGTGACCTTGCCACTCTCCATTCATGCCCATGATCCTCCAGATCCTCAACCAGGACCAGGCAATCCTGTAGGCCAGCTGCTTGAGGAACTTGGGCCCAGATCATAGTCTCTGTGGAGGGAGGCAACCTCACCGGGGGCTGCCGCTGGAGTCTGGCCACTCCTTGTAGTCCCATCTGGCCGATCGAGGTATCTGCTTTCTGGCAAGCGGCAAACGCTGCGTCCCAAGCCTTCTCTGCGTGGGGAGAGAACACAGATTTAAATGCAGTGACCCTTGGGTGTCCCCCACGAAATATCTCTGCCCAACAGCCTGCCACCACATTCATTCCCAGGAGGCCATATTCGGTGTTTATACAATCATCCCGTACAATAACCACACCCTTCTTCTCAATGTCTATTCCCCCAATACTAAAATCCAAGACCACATAGCCCACATAAGGAATTTGGAGACCATTGGCTGCTCTCAACGTTAGCCACGGTATACCACTAGGATCTTGTATGCCCTCCCCCCGAAATAACGCTGGAACAGTGTTTGACTAAACATGGTGACTTGGGAACCGGTGTCGAGTATGCATGGGACCCGTTGCCCTTGGACAAACACTTCAACTTCAGGGCATTTACCCACCATTGAGGGCCTTTGTGGGGGTGTAGTCTGGGGCCCCTCCCGGTTCACTCGCCCTGCTGTGACCGGGAGTGCCGAAAACCCACTTGGTTAGGGCGTCGCCGCGGGCAAAACCTCTGAATATGCCCAGCCTCCCCGCAGTCACGGCAGATGGCTCTCCCTTGGGCGTCCCATTGGTAGAATGAATTATCTGGGGGGGCAGACCCTAACCGCTGTCGTCTCGGGCCATTTGATGCTGGATGCCAAAACTGTTGGGGGTTTGGATCCCTGGCCGGTGGTGTTTCAGCAGTGGTGTCTCGTGTGATTTTCAAGCGCCCATGCAGCTCTTCGACGATGCATTTGCTTAGGAGGTTCACCTGTTTTTTTCTTTTTCTTTTATTTCTTACTCCAAGTTTTAGGGGTGCTGAGCCCCTTTTTAGGGGTGCTGAAGAGTAGCCTCGCCCATGCTTCAAACATAATTTAACTTCTGCAGGTGACTCCTTTTTTAATATTTAAGATAAGTTCGTAATTAAGAACCAGTCAGGAAGATTAAGGACATTTGTTCCAATGTTTTTGACGAGGATAATCGTGACATGTTATCATATTATCCTGTGTCTGCTCAGCAGGACAGCAGACAATCGAGAGTAGCTGGACAACATAGTGGGGCATTTATCATCTAGAGAGTCAGATGTTTCCCTCAGGAGCTGGGGGAGACCAAAAAACGGAGCTAACAGAGAGGTACTAATGGACCCAGAGTGAATCATCATGCTGCTCTGTGAAAATAAGCATCAACATCAACTTAACAGCCGATTATATGTCAACGTTGTCACCGAGGCAGGTCGAAAAACGAGAGGCGAGGTTTGATTCAATGAAGCTGAAATCAACAGAAACAAAACATATGGCACTAAAACAGGACGTAGCAAAAAAAAACAAAAACAAGACTGATACTGGGAAAACGACAAAGACAGGAAGTGTAAACCAGCCTACAAAAATAAAACAGGAAGTACCCAAACCAAAAACCCAAAACAGGAAAAAAAAATCAGTGGAGGTTAAACCACATTTCCACCTCCGCTTTTTTTTGTAAACATGACTGTGCTGGGGGCGTGGCTAATGCTGGTGACTGGAAAGTTGTGACATCACAACCTTGTCACGGTCCAGATTGCTCGTCTGAATGTTTGTGAACACCGGCTGTATACATTTCTCCTTGGATTGAGTGCTTTGATACATTAACCGTGTTTATACAGCACCTACACCTGCTTTATGGTGAGAAAGGAAAAAGAAATCTAATTTTCTACAACATGGCACCTTTAAATTTTACATGTCCAACACTTTAGTTGACAACCAAATCATCCGTGTCAGTGCCGCGCGACAGCCCCGATGTCCTCCTTTATTCTCATTCTGTTTATTAATCTTTGTCAGTTTGCTGTGTTTTTGGTGTGTGTGTGCTTCATCAGGACAGGAGAGGCGTTGAAAGGTTGGCTGACTCTGATGACAACAAGTCCTTCAAGTTAAACACGTCATTGATCAGCGCCGCCCAAGTTCAGTGTGTCTCTGCACAAACACACCCTGTTCAGATATGAGCTCAAACAAGTTTCAGTTATGAGGAAGTGAAGCTCAGACAAACAAAGTCCAGATTCACAGAGCTGCTGAGTCACAGCTCGATCAGCCCTCCCACTTCTTCCTCCTCTCACACAGCAGCTCCACTCTGTCAACATATTTCCTTGTTCCCTCCACTTCAGATCTACAGTTTGTGGTTGGCTGTAACTGAGTCTGACAGAGTTTCAGTGTCACTGCACAAACACACCCTGTTCAGATCAGAGCTCAGACTAGTTTCAGTTATCAGGAAGTGAAGCTCAGACAGTCGTTGTCACTGAGAGGTGAAATGGCGCAGAAAGCAGTTCAGCTGGACCGAGAAACTATTTCTTGTCCGATCTGTTTGGATCTACTGAAGGATCCGGTGACTACTCCCTGTGGACACAGCTACTGCAAGAACTGTATTAAAGACCACTGGGACACAGAGGATGAGAGGAGGATCTACAGCTGCCCTCAGTGCAGGAAGAGCTTCACACCGAGGCCTGAGCTGCTGAAAAACACCATGTTAGCAGCTTTAGTGGAGGAGCTGAAGAAGACTGGACTCCAAGCTGCTCCTGCTGATCACTGCTATGCTGGACCTGAAGATGTGGCCTGTGATTTCTGCACTGGGAGGAAACTGAGAGCAGTTAAGTCCTGTCTGGTCTGTCTGGCCTCTTACTGTGAGAAACACCTCCAGCCTCATTATGAATGCGGCTACATTTAAAGAAACACAAGCTGGTGGAGCCGTCAGAGAAGCTCCAGGAGAACATCTGCTCTCGTCATGATGAGGTGATGAAGATGTTCTGCCGTACTGATCAGCAGTGTATCTGTTATCTCTGCTCCATGGACGAACATAAAGGCCACGACACAGTGTCAGCTGCAGCAGAGAGGACTGAGAGGCAGAGAGAGCTGGAGGGGAGTCGACACAACATCCAGCAGAGAATCCAGGACAGAGAGAAAGATGTGAAGGTGCTTCAACAGGAGGTGGAGGCCATCAATGGCTCTGCTGATAAAGCAGTGGAGCACAGTGAGAAGATCTTCACCCAGCTGATCCGTCTCATGGAGGAAAGACGCTCTGATGTGAAGCAGCAGGTCAGATCCCAGCAGGAAACTGAAGTGAGTCGAGTCAAAGAGCTTCAGGAGAAGCTGGAGCAGGAGATCACTGAGCTGAAGAGGAAAGACGCTGAGCTGAAGAAGCTCTCACACACAGAGGATCACAACCAGTTTCTACACAACTACCCCTCACTCTCAGCACTCAGTGAGTCTACACACTCATCCAGCATCAAGATCCGTCCTCTGAAGTACTTTGAGGATGTGACAGCAGCTGTGTCAGAGGTCAGAGACAAACTACAGGACGTCCTGAGAGAGACATGGACAAACATCTCACTGACAGTGACTGAAGTGGATGTTTTACTGTCACAACCAGAGAACATGACCAGAGCTGACTTCTTAAGATATTCATGTGAAATCACACTGGATCCAAACACAGCAAACAGACATCTGTTATTATCTGAGGGGAACAGAAAAGCAACAGTGAGTCAACAACAGTCTTATTCTGATCACCCAGACAGATTCACTTGGTCTGAACAGGTCCTGAGTAGAGAGAGTCTGACTGGACGTTGTTACTGGGAGGTGGAGTGGAGAGGAGGAGGAGGTGGTATAGTAGTCGCATACAAGAATATCAGCAGAGCAGGGGAGTCAGAGGAATGTGAATTTGGATTCAATGACAAATCTTGGATGTTAACTTGTTCCACAGGCAGTTATGACTTTTATCACAACAAAGTCCAAACTCCCGTCTCAGGTCCTCGAGTCCTCCAGAGTTGGAGTGTACCTGGATCACAGTGCAGGTATTCTGTCCTTCTACAGCGTCTCTGACACCATGACTCTCCTCCACAGAGTCCAGACCACATTCACTCAGCCTCTCTATGCTGGACTTCGAGTTTGGCTGGTCTTCTGGAGACTCTGCTGAGTTTTGTGAACTCAAATAGACAGAAGTCATTTCAGGGTCAGTGGGTTAAATTGTGTGTTTCATGTCTTCAGACTTGTTGTGTTTCCATCATTGTTGCTGAGAGCTGATTGTTGTGGCATTTCTTCACTGCACACAGATCACCTGTCAATCAAACATTGTGGGCGGTACTTTGACGTCTTCTTGTTGTTCTGTAAATGTTGGACTTTCTTCAGGCGGCGCTCCTTCCTGTGTCTGTTCAGCCACGGAGGCTCTCGCTGCTCATGATGACTTCAGTTCACATGATCATAATCAATAAGGAGATGCTTCATTATTTGCTTGTACATAGCTGAGATTCTGCTCCAACAAACTGATTGTGTGGATGAAGTGAATCTGTTCATGAAATCACTGAACAAGAGTCGTTTAACAGACTTTACTGATGTAAAAGAGTAAAAAAAATTGTGATTTTGTTTGAAATGTTCATTTTATTCAGTTTTCTCAGTCAGTAATTTTGATAGCCATTAGTTGTAATATTAATTCTTTATTTTATTTGTACCAGGACCAGATCCACGACCTGCTTTTACTATTACACCTTAATCAAAGATGTGTAGAACAAAAAGGCTAAGAAAGCTTTAAGATATGTTTAAATTAGTTCAATTTGTATCAAACCTTTCAAGCAGTTTTAATTAATGTAAAGTATAAAGTTCATGTGACTGTTTTTATTCCTCTTGTAGAAAGTTGGCAGCAAATATACAGGAATTTATAAAGTTTCTTTAAAAATCATTCAAACATGAAAGATGAAAATAAACTGTAAATCAGTCGATTCAGAATTTTTGATAAAGTTTATCATTTAAATGTGTGCATATTTAATTAGATCGCCTCGTTTGCATATTTAAACAAAATATCAGAAACATTGTAAAACAAACAATAATTGTGTTAATGTAAGTAATGGACGTGTGAACAAAGTGGAGCTTTAAATTGTGAATAAACAAACGTGAACAAAGTCTTTTCTCGTCGTCTTCGTTCAGGGTCTCACACAGAGCTGACGGACAAAACATGAAACTAACATGAGAGTGTGACTGAGGCAGTTTTCCTCCTGAAGCACCTCAGATATCCTTAAATTATATTAATTGATACGAACCAATAACAACATTTAAAGTGAAACGTGGGAAATGTGTGACAGTAGATTTATTTCAGTCCATCGTTGTTATTATTATTATTATTACATCGAATGTTTGGAGACTGTAAACACACACGTACTAAATCTGTGTCTCCCAGTCCAGCACACACACACACACACACACACACACACACACACACACACGCTTTGAACCACTACATTCATCACTGCCAAGGTGTGTGTTTCGTAGCCATGTTGGCTGTGGAAAGTGCTCCATCAAATTGACTTTCCTGACATCTGGTGTGTGTGTGTGTATCTGTGTGTTTATCAGTGTAGTGATGTGTGTGTGTGTGTGTGTGTGTGTGTGTGTGTGTGTGTGTGCAGGCAGAGTGATGATGCCGGTCAGAGAGATGAATACGACATTTATATGATATTTGATAAAGATGTGCAGCTCGGCTCGTCTGACAAACGCGTCGTCCAGCCTCTGAGGGGAAAAGGTCGAAGTTCAAAGGTCAAGGTTGACTTTATTATCTCGTCACAGGAACTCTGTCGGCCGACGTTTTCTGCAGGTTTCATTACTGTGCTGCTGAATGAAAGAGATATAGGAGTTACACACGGCGTCGTTATGTTTCTGTATAACACTGATGCAGAGTTGGATCGGTATTAACGGCCGCAGCTTCACACCGTGGTGTTGTTTGCACACCTCCGGCGTCCGCGTGCCTCTGTGTTTCCTTTGTTTGCTCCTCGTTACAGGTTGTAAATATGCAGTTTACAGTTTTCATGAAAAAACAATGAGGCCGGCAGCAGCCACGAGCATAAACAAATCTCTCTCACGCGCTCAAATAAAAACAGCCGTTGCATTATTGATGGCGTCTGAAGGGGGTTTGTGATTTAAGATCAACCGAGGTTGTCCGGAAAAAAAGAACACAACGGGAAGGCGTCAGGTAGATGAACAACACGCGGGAGATTATAAGTGAGAAAGGTTAAGATTCTGTGATTTGCTAAGATCTCGCTCAGCATCGCACAGATTTCTCCTGCGTCTCTGGACAGACTCTCGCTCTGGTTCGTGAGAAAGACAGATTGTCACGGTCTCTTTTTATTTGGCGTTGAGCATCGAGCACCAGTTGTCAGCTGTTATATCGCAAAGTGCTTTTAGTCCTCATTTGTTAACTACTAAACACGTCTCCGAGTCACATGCAGCTCTGAAAACATTCATGTGCTGTCGGCGTGTGCAGACGAGGGTCAGCTTTCTGGCTTCACGAGCTTCAAATGGTTTGGACTTGTGGACTGAGACATAATATTTCTGTGTTATGAGGTGGTTGAATATTATTTCTAGCCCACATGATTCACGTAACGTTAGAACAAAGTCATTATTTTACATATTCATAATAAGTTTTACAATGTATTGCAGCAAATTGTGGGTGATAAAATCAGTGAAGTCTGCAGAAAGTCCACTTGAGGGCCCTTGTGGACTGGATTAAATATGAGAGATGTGAGCCTTCAAGACTTGCAAAGTTCCCACGAACACGCCCGCAAAAGTCTGCGAGTCTGCGCGTTTGGATCTAGATCTACAAACATGGACGACTTTAGTGGTTGCTGCTGCTGCCATCATTTCTCCGGTTCTGCTCAGCTGAAGTCTTATTTAAAGGGATATTCCGGTGTAAGTTTAATCCATGGTCTAACACACCTTGACACCGAGTAAGACTCCCCCTCGAGAGGTCAAGTTAGCTGACCGCTAGCTTAGCTAGTTTTAGCAACCTCAGAAAAGACCGCACGATAACAATACACTGCAGCTTATGTCTCCAACTAGAAACCGCCATCAAAAAGCCACAATTAATGGTGAGAACAGCAGCAAACTTCAGCAACAGTACATGTACAGTCCCAGCACACAGTACGAAGCATCAAACATCTGCTAGCTTTGCTGGATTTGTATTAAAAACACAGCACAACTCACCCTCTCCTCCAGCAGCCTGCCTGTGTGGGGAAGCCCTGACGAGTCGATTACCGAGTGCAGTAGATTTCTCAAGGATGAAAATGTCTGATTATTACTCCATGGAATGCTCAGTTCTTATTATCGAGAGCTGGCAGGGAAAAGAACGGAAGTAATGGAGTAATAATCACACATTTTCATCCTTGAGCTGCGGAAATCTACTGCACTCGGTAATCGACTCGTCAGGCTTCCCCACACAGGCAGGCTGCTGGAGGAGAGGGTGAGTTGTGCTGTGTTTTTAATACAAATCCAGCAAAGCTAGCAGATGTTTGATGCTTCGTACTGTGTGCTGGGACTGTACATGTACTGTTGCTGAAGTTTGCTGCTGTTCTCACCATTAATTGTGGCTTTTTGATGGCGGTTTCTAGTTGGAGACATAAGCTGCAGTGTATTGTTATCGTGCGGTCTTTTCTGAGGTTGCTAAAACTAGCTAAGCTAGCGGTCAGCTAACTTGACCTCTCGAGGGGGAGTCTTACTCGGTGTCAAGGTGTGTTAGACCATGGATTAAACTTACACCGGAATATCCCTTTAAAGATATGACTTGGTATATTTCATCATAATGCTGCTGAATACATCCACCTGTCCGGCCTCCACCGGTGGCAGCAGCTGTAACGGTGTAAACTCCCTCAGAGTCGGTGCTCCAGCGGCAGCAGCGTGTCGCGCTCTTTGAAACGGTGCTTGTTTAACACACACATGAAGGTTTTCAGTATTCTGCGGCAGTCAGTCTGTCTTTGATGTGCACATCATCGCAGCGGGAGTCGGAGCTCTCCCTGAAGGCTTTCACCTCACACAAGTCTCACTGCGACGCCTCGCTGACACAGTCAACACATTTGCATACAGGATCACACCTTTTGTTTTAAATCCGAGACAAAATATTTCATCTAGTCGTTTATTTACATGCTTTTTGATCGTGTGTGTGTGTTTTCTTTCAGTCAGTCACGCCGTCTGACAGGAACTTGGGTGCGAAGGAACACAATCAAATAAAATCTGTTTCTTTCTCTCACATCCTTCACAGAAACACTCACCTGTCTGTCACACCTCATATTGATCATCAGATCTCGGGGTGATGCGCTCGCTCGCTGCCAGAGACAGTAAAGTAATATTTTCTCACCAAGTCGCTGTGTACAAATGTGCCTCGTCTGAGCGATCGCTGACTCGACACTGTGCTCTTATTAAAGATGATATAACTTCTGGGAGAGAGTCGGAGCGAGGAAGGCAGTCAGCGAGCGAGACTAAACACAACGTGAATAAAAGAATAAAACATCGTCTGTCACATCGCCAACAAACCGACCCCAAACAGCACATCACTGTACATTAGCCGTAAGCTAACGAGCCTGCAGAAGTTAAAAAGCAATCAGAGCAGAATCTGTGAACAAAGATGCAAAATAAGAAGAATATAGGAACATTTATTACATTACATTTTATTGTATGAAAGTTACCGAGAAGACGCTTTGAGCTCTCTGTAAGTTATTAACGTCTTTTTCTTCATCTGCACAAAGTTAATATCGGTGCAGAGCAGTTTTTCCTCAGTTTCAAAGGTAAATTGTCTGAGCTCTTCCTCAATCTCTGTTTTTTTTCTTCCCAAGACGAATCAACAAGAGTCTCCAGCCTCATTAGCTGCTCTCTGAGGCTGCACTCAGGCACAGCGGTGCTTTGAGCTAAATACTAACATCAGTGAGCTAACAGGCTCAGAATGGCAATTTATCGGTGCTCGTTTTTAGCAAGCTAACAATAAGCAATTAGCACTAGCACAGGAGCTGGTCCGTGAAATTTGACCTGATGGTGCCACCAGGTTGAATCTTAAAAGGTCCCATAATGTGGAAAGAGACATTTCCATGTGTTTTGTGATTATAAAGCAGGTCTAACTGAAGAAATGCACACAGCCAGCGTTCACAAACTGAGAAACAAGCTGTCAGGACTTCTGTAAGGTTCTGGACGGTGGAAACTAGATGGGTGGTGCCTGCTCAGGCTTGTGAGAGCTGACCAATCAGAGGAGAGTGGGCTAAAGGGGGTGGTTAAAGAGACAGGAGCTAAACCGATCAGACTTCGTGATGGAAATTATGAGACAGAACAAAGTTGTTTTACCACAAAGCATCCAAACCTGAACCAAGTTAACTGTGGAGCCTAAACCTAAGCTTTATTTTGAAAGTCTAACCAGATGTTGCATAATGCTAATTAATGCTAATTTGACCGTGAGCCCTCCACGTTCAAAACTGGTGGTAGGTTGAGTGATTACTTTTCGTAGATGTTTTGGATTCATCCTCTGAGGACCATGATTGTATCTACTGGATTTAATGGAAATCCATTCAAAAGTAATTGAGACATTTCATTCAGAGCTACAAATGTCTGTCTCACGGCGCCAGTGGAAAAGTCTTCAGATTCATCCGTCGGGAACTTTCATGTCATGTTAATCAAACAGCAGTTGAACCATTTTATGGGTCATTCCATGAAATCGGTGCCTTTTCAGCTTTGAAAAGTTAAAATTTAAATGATATTTAATTGCTATTTTTTCAGTAGCCAGGAATTAAAGACAGTTTAAAATGACAAGAAATTATATTGTGCCATCTCAGCTATGGAATTTCATATTTTATAACTGTTTTAGTCAAGTCCTGTTACTGGAAAGGTAACAGGGTTGACAGTAACAGGGTTGACCATTTCAAGCTAATTTGCCCATTGCTAGCTAAAACAAATGTTAGCTAAAGCACATGCTATGTACTTTGAAAGGAAATTACATGTACATATTGATTATATTATGAGAAATAAATAATTGTTTGGATTTATATGTTAAAAAATGGTAACAGGGTTGACGTTGTATGCTTGTCCCCCTGGTTCAACCTTGAAAAAACATCAAAAATAGCACATCAGAGACGAGCAAAACTTACTTGTCACTGAGCTGTTAGCATCCTGGTTCAGAGATGATGCAACCTCCTGTAAATCATGTCAAATCTAGAATGTACCGTTATTTTGATAGGGTTTTTTGGTTAGGGTAACAGGGTTGACATAAAATTAGGGAACACCGATAAATTGGTAAATATTTATTACAATTAATATATATTTTTACCAAAAACACTGTTTCACAATAAGATCATACTTAAAACAATATGTAAATGTGAACATTTTGACATTTTGCCAACATTTTACAAATTAAAAGTCCTGCTGACGTACAACAACAACAGTGAGGGACAGGCCAAAAAACTCACCCTCATCAGCTTAAAAATCATTTTTATTATTTAAAATAATATTTAATTGATTTTAATTTGATGTTTTATTGAGGAGAGAAGACATGGTAATGTTATATTTTCAAATTACATCTTTGTTTGTTGTTACTGTAATTTTATGACTGATAATTTCTTGGGGACACAAAAGGCACCGATTTCATGGAATGACCCAAATGTCGAGACATAAACTCTCCGGACCTCCTAACCGACAGATATCAAAGTCTCCGTCCAGACTTTGATTTTCATTTTAAGTCTACATGAGATGTTGAACTGCTGAAGTTTCTTTAGAGTCTTTAAAGAGACGCATCCACACCATCAGGACTGCTTGTCGAGAATATAAACGCACGTTCTTCTTCTCCACTTGAACTTTTCTCACACACCTGGTGAGAGAAAAGCTCAGTATTAAGCTTTCATGAGCAGCCAGGAGAGCAACAGTTTGTGGGGGGAGGTGTGAAGAGGAGGGACAACTTCTGTTACCTGATCCCTTCCCTCACTTACACCAGCGTTACATCACTTCGGCCGGCCTTGATCTCCTGGGCGCGTTGTGTTCCTCAACACAAGCACATCGTACAGCTGGTGTCTCGTTTGTTTTGGAACATGCGATCAATTAAGAGCTTAACCTCCGTTATACAAGACGAACTCCGGCGGTCTTCAGAGAGAACTGGAGCTGTGATCTCACTGGTCATGAACCACAAAAAGCATGTTGGCGAGCAACGAAAGTCTAATCATCTTAGCGACCGACGCTAGCACGGCTGTCATGCTATCTATCACACGTTCTGTTTTTAAGGGGACAACTTTTGGCTTCTGAAAAACTAAAACAAAGGAGCAAATGTGCAAAGAACGGATGAGACAGCATGTATTTAAATGCTCCAGTGTAAGATGCTTGTGAATATTCTCATTCATCCAGGTCATAGTTATCTCAAGGAAATTGAATCGAATGCAACTGGATTTGGTTTTTGTCTTGAAGACGTTTCACCTCTCGGAAACGTCTTCAAGACAAAAACCAAATCCAGTTGCATTCGATTCAATTTCCAGTGTAAGATCCAAACGTTAGCATGGCTGGCTAACTACCTTTACCCCCTACAGTAGTAACCTAGCATTACATCCAAAGCCAAAGAGTAGGAGAGCTCGTCCCTCGTCCGAATTGTAGGCGGTGTTTGAGGACACCAGGAGATGGCGGAGACTCGCAGCGAGAAGCCAGGTAGAGGAGGGAAACGCTCAGGCTCGAGCTGGTAGCTTCGGCAGGAGATGACACGGAGGTAGCTCACGGTAGCGCTGGTGGAGTGTGTTGGGAACGGAGGTGCTGGAGGCTGGATTGTGGAGTAGGTCCAGGGAAAAAGGCGATGTTAGATCTCAGACGTGAGACGAGAAAGAAGACGAAACACACCGATCTGACGAAAACTGGCTCAGATTGCCGAGATGTGCTGCAGGTGTGTGTGTGTGGACGTCGACAGCCACAAAACACCACAACAAGATCCGAGGATAACACCTGGTTTCATTTAAATCTGCCACCGTTATCATCGAGCTTGACGAGGACTCAGACTCGTGATGTTCATATTTACACACCACGTGACACTAAACAACAGCTGATGTCAGCTGAGATGTCTCGCAGCGACATCATCACAGCTGATCGCCACACTGAGGCGAGAAGCGGCGACTCTCCTCTACAACTAATTCGCCCTCGGTTGTTTATTCCTGATTAGTTTGTTCTTTAAACGACTGACAGTCGCACACAAGCAGCCACCTCACCCCGTGTGTGTGTGTGTGTGTGTGTGTGTGTGTGTGTGTGTGTTCCTATTATTGGAAATGGGGTTAGTGATCTTCATCCCTCACTACAATTTACCCTCACTGTCACTCTGCGAGGTTCATTTCTGTTATTGATCCGCGGAGGCCGTTACAATCACACACTAACACGCTGCCGTCCAGCCGCTCGCTTTAACCCTGTGACGACACGCAGCCGTGAGTTTGACCTTTTGTCTCACGTTAAAGAGGCCTGATGGGGTTTAAACAAACAGCAGTGATGATGATGATGATGATGAAGACACAAGATAATCAATCACCGGTTTGTTTACAAGAACAGTTTTGGAAAATATGCTTATTTACTCGTCTCCTGCTGAGAGTTAAGAGGAAAAGATCAATACCAATGTTACATGTGGACAATAAATGTGTGAAGCTAGAGCCGGAGGAGGGCTAGCTTAGCTTAGCTTAGCTTAGCTTAGCATAAAGTGCCTCAAGAGAAATGCCTCCAACCTGTAACTCTCAGTTTCTGCTTGAGTACGGACTAAACAAACAAAGATAGGTCGCCACTCTCACGTCAGTTAGCCTAGCTTAGCATAAACAGTTGAAAAAAAGGGGGAAACAGCTAGCTTGACACTGTAAATGTGACCACCGGCATCTCTGAGGTGGAGCTACGATAACTTCTTAAAGATAATCTTCACGTATGTTTGTTTTCCGTTGAGCAGATTCAGGCTAGCTCTTTCCGCCTGTCTCTCCGTCTCTTCCCTCCCTGCTAAGCTAAGCTAAGCTAACTGTCTTCTAGCCGTAGCATCAAACTGACTCTACAGTGTCGACCCTGCAGGTGTATGAACAGTCGGTTCAGCAGAAACACTCTCAGGTGATGTCACATTCATTATCAGGAGCTCCACCTCGTCCTGAAGGTGCCTGTTACCTCGTCAGCTGCCTATATGTGAATCTCACATACAGATGCACACATGCAATCATGGAGTCGGTGACAGTGTGATGAATGTATATGGTGTGTTTTCAGATGACACGCTCCACCTGTGCTCAGGTATCTTTGCAGCAGAGCGCCGACTGTGTGTGTAAAACAGCTTCAGACGAACCAATTACGTGACACCTGTTTCATCCTCTGTTGATTCCCTCGGCCTCCCTGCAGGCACATCTCTGATACTCTGCAGGCTGCTGGGTGTCAGAGCTGCCCTCTGTCTTTGTCTGTGGAGGCTCAGAGATCCTGAAGGCTTTCTGTTCCCAGAGTCCAGTAATATCCCCCCTCGGCTCCGGTTTCAAACCCTCCACCCTCAGTGCACAGATGCACAGAGAGGTGTTGGGTTCACCCCCCTGTCTCCTCTTCTAACCCTCCTCGGCTCTGGTTCTTGTGTCGTTGAACCTTGAAGGGATGTGACCTTCAGCCTGCTGGGATTAAAGCATTAAAACAAACATGATATCATATTTAATGTTGCTTGAAAGACACTGAAATACAATGAAAAGGGTCTAAAATCTGCATATATGACGCGTCTTTCACCATCGTCTACTGGAGGACGTGGAGGCTGTTTGTCTGTCGACCTGGACTTTGTACTTGTATCATGATTTTGATACATTTCGATTGATTGTTCATCTTAAAGTGAAGCTAGGCTCCTCCCACATTTCAGAATATAATGTTGTAGGCTGTGGTCTGATGCTTATAGATACATAACTGTACAAGTTAGAGAGAAGGAAGAGGAGAGAGGGAGAGGGGAGAGAGGGAGAGAGAGGGGAGAGAGAGGAGAGAGAGAGGGAGAGGGAGAGAAGAAGGGAGAAAGGGTGGAGAGAGAGGACAGAGAGGGAAGGAGGAAAGAGGGAGGGGGAGACAGAGAGAGAGAGGGAGAGAGAGAGGGGAGGGAGAGAAGAAGGGAGAGGGAAGTAAAGATAAATGGGGGAGACAGAGAGAGAGCGAAAAGGGGGGCGGAGAGGGAGGGAGAGAGGGGGAAGAGAGACAGAGAGAGTGAGGGAGAGAGGGGGAGAGAGAGAGAGAGGCAGAGAGAGGTAGAGCGAGGGGGAAGGAGGAAAAGAGGGAGGGGGACAGAGAGAGAGAAAGAGAGAGGGGAGACAGAGGGCGAGAGAGACAGAGTGAGAGAAGTAGAGAGAGAGGGAGACAGAAAGGGAGATGGGGGGAGGAGAGAGAGAGAGAGAGAGAGTGAGGGAGAGAGGGAGAGAGACAGAGAGGGAAAGGAGGAGAGAGAGAGAGGAGAGGAGGACAGAGGGTGAGAGAGGGAGACAGAGTGAGAGAGAGAGAGAGGGAGAGGAGAGAGGGGAGACAGAGAGGGAGAGAGAGAGGGAAGGAGGAAAATTGAGAGGGGGAGACAGAGAGAGGGGGACTGAGGGCGTGAGAGAGAGGGGAAGAAGGGAGAGGGAGGTAGAGAGAGAGGGGACAGAGAGGAGAGAGAGAGAAAGAGAGAGGGAAGGAGAGGGGAGACAGAGGGGGCAGAGAAAGAGGGAGGCAGATAGGGAGAGAGAGAAGTAGAGGGAGGGGGAGACAGAGAGAGAGAGAGGGGGAGAGAGAGGGAAGGAGGAAAATTGAGAGGGGGAGACAGAGAGCGGGGGAAGAAGGGAGAGGGAGGTAGAGAGATAAGTAGAAGGAGAGAGAGGGAGAGAAAGGGGGAAGGAAGTAAAGAGGAGGGGAGACAGAGAGGCAAGAGAGAGACAGAGATAGAGAAGTACAGAGAGAGGGAGACAGAAAGGGAGATGGGGAGAGAGAGAGAGAGAGAGAGAGAGTGAGGGAGAGAGGAAGAGCGAGGGGAAAGGAGGAAGAGAGAGGGGGGAGGCAGAGGGTGAGAGAGAGACAGAGCGAGAGAAGAAGGGAGAGGGAAGGAGAGGGGAGACAGAGAGGGAGAGAGAGGGGGAAGGAGGAAAATTGAGAGGGGGAGACAGAGAGAGGGGGACTGAGGGCGTGAGAGAGAGAGAGAAGAAGGGAGAGGGAGGTAGAGAGAGAGGGGGACAGAGAGAGAGAGGGAGAGAGAGAGAAAGAGAGAGGGAAGGAGAGGGGGGCAGAGAAAGAGGGAGACAGATAGGGAGAGAGAGAGAGAGGTAGCGAGAGAGAGAGAGAGGGAGAGAGAGAGAGTAGAGCGAGAAGTGGAGGTAGAGCATCAGTGTAGTGTTTCCTCTCAGCTCAGTCGGTTCAGTCCTCGGAGCCTCTGGAGCTGCAGAGGCTGGTGGAGCTGCAGAGGCTGGTGGAGCTGCTGGTGGAGCTGTAGAGGCTGGTGGAGCTGAGTGGAGCTGGTGGTGGAGCGGACGGACGATGCTCCTCCTGGCTGACCGTGCAGCCTCCGCGTGCAGCCTCCGCGTGCAGCCCGGTGCTCCGGCGCCTCTAACGGGATTATAACTCGGTGACTCTCCGCTCCGAGCCGGAGGAGGAGGAGGAGGAGGAGGAGGAGGCAGCTCTGACGGCGGCTGTGAGATGCTCCTGCCGCCGCCGCCGCTCATCGCTCCACTCCGGCTGCTGTGACACATTCCTGCCCGTCAAATATGATGAAATGGCAGCCCCGGAAGAAGGTGAGTGTCCGGGCTCTGTGCTCTGGGCTCCGGGCTCTGAGCTCTTGACTCCGGGCTCCGGGCTCTGACTCCGGGCTCCGGGCTCCGGGCTCTTGACTCCGGGCTCTTGACTCCGGGCTCCGGGTCCAAAGTTGTGTCGGAATGTGCCGGATGGCTGACTGGCACCGTCCGGATCAACAGGGCTGTTTAAACAGTCACGGACACTTTATTAAGGATAATCCGCTAATAGCCGCGTTTCACAAAGACACTGCAGCTCCATGTCTGTGTGGGATTATCGGAGGATTATACAGGAGATGAAAAAAAAAATCCATAAAGCTGAATAAAAGTCGGTTTGAGCTGCAGGACCGAGAGATAAAGTGTCATATTATAGAGCTGGTACAGATAATTAAAGTCTCTTTAAGTCATTTTAAAGTGTGAAGCAATAAAACATGTCTGTTGGAGGTTTGTCATCATGTGACATGCAGTTAATTCAGCATTCAGGAAAGTACAGATCTGAAACAATCAGCTTCCAATGTGTCTGATATTCGATTAATCACAGAATAAACTCATTGATCAGGTAACGATACTGGTTAGAGGTCTCAACCTGTGACAACTGTTGGATTTAATATTTCTCTGTACTTCGGTCCAGACATCTTGACGTGTATCAGATGTGGCTAAACATTTTGTACGGATGTTCGTCGTCCTCAGAGGATGAATCACAATTTTCTCATGAGGTTCACATGTTTGCTTTCTTTATTGAATTGTCTTAAAGTCTCCATGAAGCAGCTTCATTCGTCAGAGCTCCTGGCAGCGAGATTTTATTGGATGAAAAGTTAAGACACGCCCCCGAGTGCAGGATGAGTCATCAACATTTGTATTTTATTTTTGTCCCCAGAGGATGAATTGTAGTAACTTTGGTGAGTCCTTCGTCTTTTTGTCATCAGGTTTTACCTGCAAAACAATTTCCCATCAGCCTCTTTGTGCTTTTACATTAGCATGTTAGCATTTTCATCGTTAGCACGTCGGCGTCAGCGGTAAATATACTCGATTAGGAGTGAAAGTCCTTCATTGAAACTCTCATTAGGAAGAAAAAAAGCTTCTGTGATCACATCTCTTTGTCAGTTTTCTTAATTAACTGTTCGTTTGTTATATATAAATAAAGTTTTATTGTTATTATTACTTGTAAACTCGGCTCAAAGCGTCCGGTGACTCTCACTGTGGAGGAGAACGATGTCTGAGGCGTCAGTCGCTGATATTCTGAAGCCTCCTCCTCCGTGTACGGAGTGGGTGGTGTGTGAACTGGGATTTGACGCCGAACCAAATTTGTGTTCTGGCTCAGAGATCACAGGGAGCGACACGGTTCCTCCTCTGGAAAAAAAAAAAAAGAGCGTGAGCCCTGATGAAGTGGTGGATGGAGCCGTGACGACGGGAGAGTTTCCCCCCGTGGAGCGTGTTAACTGATCGGTCCAGACCGTCAGCTGTTGGACCGCTGATGGTGATGATGATGGTGATGAGAGGAGGACAGATTTATCCTCTATGATTTACTGTCAACAACACCGGTTGTTTGATGTTTGGGTCGTGCTGGTTCTGAATAAAGTACCTGACCTGGTTAACATCAGTGTCAGAACTTTGTTGATCAGTTTTAGTCGTTCGATCTGTGACGAGAAGTGACAGATTTCTAATAAACTCTTTGCAGGAATTCTACTTTTCTCACTCAGATTTCATTCGGTGCTTTCAAACAGTTTTGTCTTTTAAGAAACAGGCGTTTGGTTTCTCTGTGCTGACATGACATCTCGCTTTTTTGGTTTAACTGTAACGGCCTCAGGATCCTCGCAGGGTGACGAAAGCCTCTGAAAGAGACTCGGCGGACCACTTTCAGCCCGCCGCAGATCTACTGTACAGTCGGCCTCCCGGAGGCTTTGAAACATCTTCTGCACTACTTCCTTTCAGCACTTGTTGGCGAGGATGAATATTTATACGAGCTCGTGTTTGAAGCGGGCCCTTTAACATCGGGGTGCTTTTATTTTGAAGCTTTTTTTTGTCTCGGAGCTCTTATTTTTCCAGCCGAAAGCAGAGCGAACGAGGCCAGCGACTGTGAGACGAGCCGCTGTGTTTCGCTGCGAGTCGAAACTGTTATTTAATGATGTAAGATGCCATAAAATCAATATTCCCTTTCTGCTCTGTGCCATGTAGCACAAATGAGAGCCACACACACACACACACATCAGTACACACTTGTGCTGATGCTCGTTGCTTCTGGGTCATCTTATCTGAAGAATGAAATTAAATTCAATTAAAGTCAGGACAGGAGGACGGAAAGAACGAAGGGAAGGAAGGAAGGGACGAGAGAAAAGTTCTGGTGTGACGGTGAAGTCACAGAAAACTGTCCAGACGTTTTTTGGACAAATTACATTTTGATGCTTTGGCAGCTTTTTTTTTCTGAACGCTTTCATGTCAGTAAAGTTCTTTAAATTGAATTGGATGTGGATGATCAGCAGCGATGTTTGCTCCCGTCACCCCGGCTGCTCTGTGAATGAGTCCTTTCCTCCTTCGTCCTCTCCGACCCGGAACTGAAACCGGTCAGAACCAGGTTCCTGCAGGTAGAGAGGGGTGGTGAGGTGGCTTCAAACAGTTAGATGGCCTCGATTAGATTTTCAGATACTCTGGAGTTTCATCTCTAACGAGCAGATGTGTAATGTTTGTCCTCATTAGTACCTGATTTATGGCTATTTATCCCTCCTTGACCCACATAGTCTCCATCCAACGTGGACGTATACGTGAACATTATGTATGAAGGCGAGTTTGTTGGATGCTTAAAAACAAAACTTTGTGAGTTCATTAGCCTTTCAAAGTTTTCTCTCAAGGCCGACTGCCTTATCCGACCACTCCGTCGCCTCCTGTCTGACCCGTTCGGCAGAAAGTTGCATTGAAACACACAATAAGTCTCCTAAACATCGGGTGGCGCTAGTCTCGTGCCAGTCACCCAAAACATAAAAACAGGAAATGACAGAACGGAGTGCGGACCGTAGCTTATCAGAACAAAGCACACACAGCGTTAGCTCAGCATTACTTGCGTGATGTCGTATTACGGTGGTCTCTCTTCCACCAGGGCAGCCAGCTGCTCCTCAAAGTCCTCGGTCCACACAGCCATGGCTTCCAAACATACGCTGGTTTATCCCCAAAATAACGAACGGTGAAGTGTTGTTTGTAACTCTGTGCCGTCTCTGTTTATGTGGTTTGTTTACCGTCGTCACTTCCGCCGCCCCTCCCACACGCCGCGCTGATTCGCTGGCATGCCGCCAGTCAGAATGGTCACTGAACAGCTAGCTAACAACCAATCAGAGTATCCGACGGCGTCCAACCTCAGACGGCCGACTTCGCATGTTCAGTCGGATCAGACGCAGCTGAACACACCGAACAGAGCAGCTCCCGAACTCGTCCGACTCTCTCCGAATGCTTCAGACGTCCGACGTTTAGCCGGTGTGTGCCGACCTTCAAGCTCCCAGTGTGCAGGATTAATTGGACGAAATGGAAAGTTATTTAAATAATTATGTTTTCAAACTACGTCATGTCTTTGTGACGTGACAGTGAGAGGGAGCAGGACCTCGACCGTAGAGTCCGCTACGTACCTACCGTCGCCCAGAACAGATCAAACGAAACACTGGTTCTAGAGAAGGCGAGGTGAGGGATGATCAGTTGGTTACAATCTGCACTGCCAGGTTCCAGAATCCTAAATCAGGCTGTTCTCATCAGATAAAACAATCACAAAGGTCAAACTTAGCGCAGCCTCTGGTGACTGCAGATATTATAACAGCAGCAAAGGAGGAAGTCGGGCGAAGACTCGGCACAGGGAGGAGGTCGAGGACGGATGGTTGGGTCAAACAAACACAAGACTTTCACCCAGAAGACCACTGTAACTCTACGGAAGTGAAGTTACGTCACACACACACACAGGGTATCTGATGCACATTATTTTAATCCAAACCACAATATTTTCCAAAACCTTACCAAGTAGTTCTGTAGCCTGAACCAGTACGCTCCAACTCTCACGTTGTTCAGGAGATGATGACAATCAGCCTGTTGTGTTGTTCAGGTGTGAGGATGTGATGCTCTAAATCCTGCACACTGGACCTTTAAACATACGTACCGTCGAAGGGCGTTGCTGATATCCTAAATTCCTCCCACAGAGCTGGATCCTACTCATCCTGTGATACAACCTCCTCACTGTGACTTTGTGTGTCGTGCAAGAAAACAGTACTTAACAATAAAACACACATTGCTGCTCAGTTTACAGGAATCAGCAGTTGAGTTTCCCTCAAACCACATTTGGCAGAGTAAATTAGAGGTATATAAACACGATGTCCTGGAGAAACGAGCGGCTGAGGAGTCTTTGTGTTGTTGTAGAATATTGATATTCAAGTTTAATAATATACTGTAGTTCAATAATGTACGAGGCACAGATCTGTGTGTCCTACAGTCTGATTGTTTTTCCACTAGTGTGGCTTGTACTGTGTGTGTGTGTGTGTGTGTTTACACTCGGAGCAGAGGTGTATTAAATATTAGCTTCGTGAGTTCATTGTTGACAGTCGGTGCATCTCCCCTGAAACACCGAGTGCTCGTTGGTTTCAGGGACTCGGGAGCAGCTCGACTCGCTCGTTTCTTTCAGTTTCTCCGTCTCTCTCTCTCTGAGGCATTTCTATTTGCCCTGCAGGAGTTCATGAAACATTTCTTATTCTCCTCTGCTCGGTCGGATTGGCGATGCACCGAGTGTAATGTGTTTACTTACAATGCAGCTAAGCCGCTTAAAGCTACACTCCTGCCTCTGATTTAAGTCTTAGCCCTGCGACTAAAACCCCCCTTTTTTTTTTTTTTTTGCACGAGGGCTCAGTCACACATATTGTTTGACTGTGTCCACCGAATAATCGCCACATTCTTCTGCTGTATAATCCGGAGGAAAGATGCACCGCGGGCTGCGAGTCTGAGGCCACTGTTCGAGTGTCATTATGTGCTGCAGCGAGTGAAGACGGGAACTCAGAGGAAACTAAATATACATGATGTCTGACTTCATTTCTCACCTCATATACGAGATAATGTGTGATTGTCTGGACTAAACTGTATGTTAACGGTATTCAATGTGGACCAGTCTCACCAGGTCTTTAAGGATTTAAACTTTATTTATGCCTCTGATGCAACAGCTGTGATTGGTCTGCTTGGTAGTCTTGTGTTCTCCGGCTTCTCTTTTGCGGCGGTGCTAACAACTGAGGTCGTGACCTATAGTTTCCCCAGTAAACACACCGCCCTCTTCGGTTGTTGCCGTCCCTCCTGACCAATCGGCTGCTGCTGTTCTTGGATTATACTTCCTCCAGCTGGCGAGTCGCGTTATTGTACTCGTATGAATGCTCACTATGGCGTCAGTTATGGTGTCGACTCTCCGTAGAGCCAACGTGGAACCATAAACTATCCTTTACTCTTGTCTCTCATTCGTTCAGTCTTTTTTTCTCCTTCGTTCACCTGTCAGACTGTCCATAGAGGCTACTGAGTCTGGTTCTGTTGCCCCTGGCGGTCCACACCAGAACTCCCCAGGCTCTTCAAGGATTTAAACTTTATTTATGCCTCGGCGTTGAATCGGCGCCGTAGTTTGACATCGCAGCAACGCTGACTGCAACAGCTGTGATTGGTCTGCTTGGTAGTCTTGTGTTCTCCGGCTTCTCTTTTGCGGCAGTGCTAACAACTGAGGTCGTGACCTGTAGTTTCCCCAGTAAACACACCGCCCTCTTCGGCTGTTGCGGTCCCTCCTGACCGATCGGCTGCTGCTGTTCTTGGATTATACTTCCTCCAGCTGGCGAGTCGCGTCATTGTGCTCGTATGAATGCTCACTATGGCGTAGGTTATGGTGTCGACTCTCCGTAGAGCCTACGTGGAACCATAAACTATCCTTTACTCTTGTCTCTCGCTCGTTCAGTCTTTTTTTCCTCCTTCATTCACCTGTCAGACTGTCCATAGAGGCTACCGAGTCTGGTTCTGTTGCCCCCGGCGGTCCACAGCTCCTCTGATAGCGCGGTGAACACCAAACCTCCCCAGGCTCGTTAAGGATTTAAACTTTATTCATGCCTCGGCGTTGAATCGGCGCCATAGTTTGACGTCGATGCAACAGCTGTGATTGGTCTGCTTGGTAGTCTTGTGTTCTCCGGCTTCTCTTTTGCGGCGGCGCTAACAACAGAGGTCGTGACCTGTAGTTTCCCCAGTAAACACACCGCTCTCTTCGGCTGTTGCGGTCCCTCCTTAGGCGATTGGCTGCTGCTGCTCTTGGATTATACTTCCTCCAGCTGGCGAGTCGCGTCATTGTGCTCGTATGAATGCTCACTATGACATAGGTTATGGTGTCGACTCTCCGTAGAGCCTACGTGGAACCATAAATGATCTTTTACTCTTGTCTCTCGCTCGTTCAGTCTTTTTTTCTCCTTCACTCTCCTGTCAGACTGTCCAGAGAGGCTACCGAGTCTGGTTCTGTTGCCTCCGGCGGTCCACAGCTCCTCTGATAGCGCGGTGAACACCAAACCTCCCCAGGCTCGTTAAGGATTTAAACTTTATTCATGCCTCGGCGTTGAATCGGCGCCGTAGTTTGACGTCGATGCAACAGCTGTGATTGGTCTGCTTGGTAGTCTTGTGTTCTCCGGCTTCTCTTTTGCGGCGGTGCTAACAACAGAGGTCGTGACCTGTAGTTTCCCCAGTAAACACACCGCCCTCTTCAACTGTTGTGGTCCCTCCTGACCGATCGGCTGCTGCTGTTCTTGGATTATACTTCCTCCAGCTGGCGATGCAGACGCGTCATTGTGCTCGTATGAATGCTCACTATGGCGTCGGTTATGGTGTCGACTCTCCGTAGAGCCAACGTGGAACCATAAACTGATCCTTTACTCTTGTCTCTCGCTCGTTCAGTCTTTTTTTCTCCTTCATTCACCTGTCAGACTGTCCAGAGAGGCTACCGAGTCTGGTTCTGTTGCCCCCGGCGGTCCACAGCTCCTCTGATAGCGCGGTAAGCACCAAACCTCCCCAGGTCTTTAAGGATTTAAACTTTATTTATGCCTCAGCGTTGAATTGGCGCCATAGTTTGACATCGCAGCAACGCTGACTGCAACAGCTGTGATTGGTTCGCTTGGTAGTCTTGTGTTCTCCGGCTTCTCTTTTGCGGCGGTGCTAACAACAGAGGTCGTGACCTGTAGTTTCCCCAGTAAACACACCGCTCTCTTCGGCTGTTGCAGTCCCTCCTGACTGATCGGCTGCTGCTGTTCTTGGACTATACTTCCTCCAGCTGGCGAGTCGCGTCATTGTCCTCGTATGAATGCTCACGATGGCGTAGGTTATGTGTCGACTCTCCGTAGAGCCTACGTGGAACCATAAACTATCCTTTACTCTTGTCTCTCGCTCGTTCAGTCTTTTTTTCCTCCTTCATTCACCTGTCAGACTGTCCATAGAGGCTACCTAGTCTGGTTCTGTTGCCCCTGGCGGTCCACACCAAACCTCCCCAGGCTCTTTAAGGATTTAAACTTTATTCATGCCTCGGCATTGAATCGGCGCCGTAGTTTGACGTCGCAGCAACTCCGACTGCAACAGCTGTGATTGGTCTGCTTGGTAGTCTTGTGTTCTCCAGCTTCTCTTTCGGCGCTTTGCGGCTGCGCTAATAACAGAGGTTGTGACCTGTAGTTTTCCCAGTAAACACACCGCTCTCTTCGGCTGTTGCAGTCCCTCCTGACCGATCGGCTGCTGCTGTTCTTGGATTATACTTCCTCCAGCTGGCGATGCAGACGCGTTATTGTACTTGTATGAATGCTCATTATGACGTAGGTTATGTGTCGACTCTCCGTAGAGCCGACGTGGAACCATAAATTATCCTTTACTCTTGTCTCTCACTCGTTCAGTCTTTATTTCTCCTTCATTCACCTGTCACACTGTCCATAGAGGCTACCGAGTCTGGTTCTGTTGCCCCCGGCGGTCCACAGCTCCTCTGAACACCAGAACTCCCCCGGCCGGCGCTGCTCTGTGCAGAGTCGGCCGACAGAGCTGAGTTAAGTAACAGGCTTCTTTCAGGAAACTCTAAATCACAAAGCGTTGAGATCAGATCAGCAGGAGGACATCAGAGGGAGAACCGGAGGACGTGTTCTCTATGAAATATGATCCAGTTTGACTGAAAAATCACTGAGAGTCGGTGCTGCGTGTCGCAAAGAGTCACACAGGGCAGAAACAAGCACATCATTCAACATCGTTTTTAGCAAAAAATCTAAATATTGTGGAGTGGTTTCTTAAAAAAACGTGTGCAGTCGAACCAGTTTGCACAAGCAGTTCAGGTTAAAAGGGTTAATGCCTCTCGCTTTCCTTTCTCAATTACGTGCATCATTTCCATCTCAATCCCGATCAAAAGAAGAAAAAAATATTAGTCTTTGTGCGGCGCGTACAGAAAGTGCAGCTTCTAAACGAGGTCGTCCTTCTCGTCATTTATAATAAACACGCGAGGAGTTTTGGGGTTTTCAGAGTGAAGTCGGCGTCCTTGTGTCTTCTTCTTCTCTTTGAGTTTCAGAGTGATGCATAAAGAATTCCCTCAGTGGTGACCACAGCCCGTCTCTCCTCTCAGAGATGCGGTGCATCTCCGGGCCGAGAGGACGACGCTCCCCCAGGAGCTTGTCATGTTGATAGAGCTGCACGGCTCCAATATCCTCGGGACATGTGTTTTTTTTTCCTCTCGGTATACCTCTCTGTTTATTTCACGCCTATCACCGCGTCTGCCGGTGGAGATACTGTCTCTGACTGAACCCTAATCTGTCCCAGGGATGATATTATTCCCTTTCTCTTCTCGTTCTCCTCCCCTTCATGCTTTCACGGCTCTCCGGAGAGCAGCAGCACGGATAAGACAGTTTTTCTTTCGTGTAAGCAGAGTACAGACACGAAGGAGGACGGTGCGTGACTGCACTTTGTCTCATAACCTCCACCGCCTCTCCGCCTGCCGCGCTCTGTTTTTTCTCGCCGTTTGACATCAGGGTTCGTCTGTAAACCGACTGAATGAGATATTTGCTGTCACACATCAGCACACAGTCTCTCTCTCTGTAGCTCCTCCGTCGCACTTTACACCCACCGAACCAGAACAGATGTGCGGTAACATCAGCCCGGTCTCACTTCATCTGTCCGTAATGACTCACTTTATCTGCGAATGTGTTTAAAATGTGTGTCCGCTGGGCTTTTGTCTGTCTTCAAACCGTTTTCCTTTTTCTTTCATGGGAAGAAAAAACACTTACTCGGCTCTCTCAGAGTTTCACGTGGAGAATATTTAATGTGTTTTTTAAAAAAAATGTGCTGTATTATATATTTTTCTCCTCCTCACGTCACCGGCCTACAAATGGCTCGGAGAATAAATGTGACTCGTATACCTGTGCTGTAATGTTGGCAGAGAAAGCCTCGCGTCCCTGAACAGCATCAGGTGGGAAATGCTTGCATGTATTTTGTGTGTACTTGTGTGTGTGTGTCTGTGTGTGTGTGTCTGTGCAAACAAATGGGATTGTGCCAGCTGGGGGTGGATGGGATGGAGAGCGAACACCTTTAAAATGAGCTTTGCGGCGCTGGAATGAAAGATAAGCTGCAGTCATTATTTTGTCGGTTCAACACCCTCGCCGAGTTGTTAAGTGTGTGTTTTGTGCGCACGTTGTTTGCACTCAATCGTCGTTCTATTATTCCTGTTTTTTGGACGATTATCTTAAATGGAAATGACGGCGTTTGTTCACCTGGTCGTTGTTATTTTTTTTTGCACAACCAGCAGAGACTTCAGGCCGTCACAGGTCGCTGACTTAGGAACAGTCCGCCACCTAAAAACCCCTTTAAACCGGAGATTTGTCCTTTGTGCTCTTTGGTTTTTTGGGATGGAAATGAGCTGTGTCACCTGTTTTCATCTGTATGCTAAGCTAAGATAGCTGACAGCTCAGTATTTAGTGTACGAACAGAGCGGTTTGCCATAATGTCAAACTTTACCTATGAAAGTATAATAAGGAACATTTCAGAATTCAAATTCCGAATGTTTCCAACGATGTTCAAACCAGAGAAACAAGTTTACTCGAGCTAACGCTGCGTTTCATTTGCTCAGAGATGTGAGGAGGGAAATCAATGTGGCGTGAATAAAACTAAAACATCACCTCGTCTGTAGCCCCTTTCAGATAGAAAAGGTGGCACATGTGCAGCAAGGTAAAGGCTGCAATGTGCCTCCTTGTCTGTCTAAAAGGGAGGTGTAATATTCCTCCTTTTCCAAACAGCCTCCACTTTTCCTCCTCTGGTAGGCGTCAACATGTGACGTGACGTGAAGCAGGAAGTTGGGCGTGAAGAGAAGCAGGGCAGTTTCTGCTTTTCTCCCAAAATCCTCTTCCCGTTTAACATTGGGGCTTATGGGGCAGTTGCTGGAGTTTGTGTTGGTTAGACGCAGATAATTCAAAAACCGTACATCCTCCCGATAAAGTGGACACGTTGCCAGACAGAAGACAAGTGTGGCTACGTTCTTGGAAAATATCACTATTGTAGTGTGAAATCTGTGGCTAGGATCGTCATCTAAAGAAACATTTTCGGAGAGTTTTTTTCAGGCTCCCCCACTCTGCCAGTTGGTGCTGCGCGAACATTCCGCAATACACACTCATTGAAAATCCTGAATTTTTCTGAATTTTTTCGAAATCACTCACGATCAATTAAGGGTCACCGTTCAAAAACTAAACATCGTAGAAAGAAAGTTCAAATACAACTCAAATAGATAAGACTTGTGCCTACATTTTAAAGTTTGAATGGTGTCTCTAGGTCAAAGTCTGCCAGAGCAGGAGATGTTTGAAAAACCTCGATGATTTTGCGACTTTTTTGACCCCGTCCCATTCATTCCTTATGGGACGATTTTTCACAGTTTTTCTTCAAAATAAGAGCTTTACATTGCACCCCATCGGAGTTTAGAACTGGGTTCTTAGCAGGGGGCTTTTAATTTGAAAGTAGCGACCGCTATTAGCTCGCCGCTACAACAACAAGCGGACAACCAAGACAGCTACAGAGAGCGAGGAGACGCTAGCATCTCCCGGATCTCAGCGGCTTTCCAGCTGCTCATCTTGGTGGATGAAGTGACGAACTGACTGCTGTGATCAGCTGTTTCCTGGTTTTAAAACTCCCGGCTGTGGGTGCGCAGCAGTGCACGTCATCCACACCTCCGCCCATCTCAGCATTTGCCACCACATTGCCGCCTCGGATTTACACAGCAATGGAGGCGCAAATAAGTGTAACGTTACCCTCCGAGGGGCAAAACTGGTGGAACAAAACAGACCACCAATTTACCGCCTTCTGTCTAAATCCGCGGAGCGAGCCGCCAAAAGGACGGCAGATTGGCGGCTTACTGCCCAGAATAAAAACGGCTTGTGAGTCACGTAAGACATTAGCTCCTCTCTTCTTTCTCCGTCGAGCTAGCAGACGTCGCAGTCACAAACACGTTTTGTAATCTGAGGTTAGCTGACGGCGAGCTGGAGCTTCATCTGATTGGCCAGATGTTTGCATGCTTAGTCTTTATCGCGCATGTTCACATCGTAAAGATGATGAAAGTACGTTTTATTGGTCGGCGCTGGTTTTAGCTTTGTAGCCACGTGCTGTGTGTGTGTGTTGTGTTTTCCCTCCTCGTCCTCTCTTATCTGCAGCTGTGTGAAGTTCAGGCGTGAAGCTCGGGGTTAAACACACATTTTCTGCTCAAGTTGAAACATTTTCAGCTTCGTCGGATGCGTCGTCGCTTCACTTGCTGCCTCTCCGGCATCTGTTCGCCCCTCGCTTGTCTTATCGTCGACTCTGTGTGCAGCGGTGCCGCTTCTGAGATTCACTTTTGCTCTCTTGCCTTCCAAAATCTCTACACCAGAAGTGATGAGTAAAAATGTTACCTGAGCTCCAGCTCTCCTCCGTCCGTCTGTCTGCACTTCATCTCCTCTGACGCTGCTTTTGTTTATTTTTTCAGGGACAGGACACAATTAAAAGTAATTGCTCCGGAGTTAGCTAGCAGCTAATTAGCAACCGGTTCTCCCCGGACAGAACGGCACAACAAAGCCCATTAATGTGAAGATAAATAGAATCATGATGCATGGAGTATATAAGACGAGGTGACACCTCTGTGCTGATCTGAACCAGAACCAGAGGCTGGTTTCAAACTGAACACAGGAGCGAGCACGTCTCCAGAGACGATCTGAGAGTGCACAACGACTGGACCTCTGATCAGAGAGAGAAACTGGAGCGGCGCCTGAAGTCAAGGTCCGAGATAACTGATGGAGCGAGAGAGGAGGAGGTGAGGGAGGGAAGGACGAGTCTGTGGCATGATGGGAATTACAGAAAGAACAGAACGGATGTTGTCCAGCGTTTGCGATGCTGCTTTGATTTTTGTGCTTCTGCTGTGGTTGAGTACGCTACGTAGATAAATGGATTCGTTATTTGTCTGTTTTAAGTCTGGTTTTTGTTAATAAGTCAGACTTTGTTCAGCTGCAGAGGCCTTTATTCTGAAAATCTGCACGATGCACTGTGGCGTTCTGCTGTCTTGACTTCCCGTCCGGCTCGATCCGCTCCGTGCAGATTGGCACAGCTCGGTGGAAACACAAGGCCGTAAACCAGAGGAGACCGGCCGGGTGGAATCTGAGGGTCAGAGGTCAATCTGTCAGCGACGGACGACGGATGATGGCGTCGTCACAAACTGACACAAACGGCCATTTTTATAACAATAGCATTATCCCAGAGGGTTCTGAGCCTGAAATAGAGACTAAAAGTAAAACTAAGAAGAAAATTACAAAGGATTTTCTGCAACGAAGCAACCAAACGCCGTGTACGCAATCTGTTTCCTGTTGCTCACCTGTGTTCATGTGGACGAGGCCTCCGTCTGCGTCCACGAAAGCTTTTAACCACGATATTATGTGTTTGTGAATCACTTCTTCTTCTGCGTCTTTATATTTCGTGTGAATCTGCGCTCTGCCTCGGCTGTTTCCAGTCTTTATCTGACTCGTGAGCGGGGCTCCGGTGGCGGCGGCGGTGGAGGAGCGTTTGCTGTAAATAATGCAGATAATAAGCTATTGAAAACATGACACACGCGCATAAAACGCTGACAGGTTTCCAATACGTGTTATCAGCCTCCTCTACTCCTGCAGCGAGTGTGTGTGTGTGTGTGTGTGTCTGTACAGTGTGTTGTGTTGTGCGTCTCTGCCTGCTGTATTCATCGCCTCAGCTTAGCGAGGCAGCGGGGAGGTGCAAATGTCACGCTGTCTGAAAAAAGCTAAGCCAACCGACTGTGGAAAGTCTCAGGAGGACTGCGAGGAGGAGGAGGAGGAGGAGGAAGGAGAAACTGGAAGCCACTTCAGAATCTGAGAGCGCTGAGTGAAAGGTGGAAAACATCACAAATCTCTCCCGAGCTCGCCGAGACTCCCTCCGCCTCTCGCCGCCGCCGTGCACGCGCTCACACTGTGCATCGCCCTGTAATCACATTCCAGAGCGTTTCTTCTGTTAAATTGAATTGTAATTGGCAGACAATGGGCGTGACATCACAATTCACTGGATGGCTCGTATGGAAGCGGCTCGGGCTAAATTGAGCCCAAAGTGGGCCACGCTCGCTGATGAGCCCGGAGCGCTAATGAAAGAATAAAGCAGCACATATAGGAAGCGTGGAGGCGCCGAGCAGAGAGAGAGAGGGAGGGAGGTGTACTTACTCTGGAAATTAATTGCCCTTTGGGACCGACGCCATTAATAATTATAGTGTGTGACAGCGGCGGCAGGATGTCGACTCCTTCTTCTTCTTCTTCTTCACCTGGCTGATCTCCTGTGGAATAATGGAGCTCTTATTGTGAGAAACGATTGTTGAAGAGTGTGTTGGATTACCTGAATCTCCTCCGGTCGCTCCCGGTTCGTCACTCTTCGTCGCTCCTGCACTTTTTACGACACGTCGGCTCATCGTGCTCACAGAAACGTGTATTTACGACGTTAATTGCGCCTCGATTTGTTGATTTCTGATGGCAAACAGAGTTTTTATCTCTTCTCTCTCTTTTTATCTGCAGCGTAGGAGATATTTAATCGTGTGCTTTCACTTCAGAATAGAAAAAACATTTCAGAAGACAGATGCGTCTGTAGACCTTCAGTTTGCCTAATCGAGGTCTAGTACCAGAACCTCACAGATAAATGTGTTTTTGAGAGTTAGCGTGCAGGATTTTACCTTGAAGTCTTGATGTTTTTACATTCATTGCGCTCGTATAAAAGCGACGTGGCCGTGAGTAAATGTTACAGATAGATGAACCGCTTTAACGTTTGCCTAGATGTATGAAGAGGTGTCATTCTCACACCGCCGGCTGCTGCGTTGAACTCGTTAGAAGCCAATAATAGAAACAAGTTATAGAAAATCGAGTCGTTGGAGGACTGAGAGTGGCGATACGGTTAAAATACAGCAGTGACGTCGCCAGAACTGAAGCGAGGCAACGGGCAACTTTCTGTGTAACACCAAAGGAAATAAAAAGGAGAGTAATTCACGACATACTCGTCACGTTTATCAGTTTTATTAAACCGATGAATTAAATCTGCTCCGGCTGTTTCAGCATCATGTGACAAAGCCGAAGAGGCTTTTGTTCTTGGGAAGGTTAGAGAGGCTTCGGTTAGAGAAGAGGGAAAATGTGAAGGTAAATTCACCTGTTCAAGTGTCATTAAATTCAAATGAATGTGTTGTCTGTTGTTTCGCACCTACAGACCGCAGCACGTTCATCGTACGTGTGAACTCACCTGGCAATAAGATCTATTCTGAGTCTGATTTTCATCACATCTGTCCGGCTTTCCGTTCTGGCGCGACACATCTGTAGTTTCAGATTTAACTTAGAAATTCTGTCTTTGATATCAGACAGAAATAAATAAAAGCACCTTCACATTTCCAGCCGCCGACCCTCGATTTTGCCGGCTAAGATGTGGCTGGTTCAGTTTCATTAGCAAAAGCTAGTGAGCTAATGCTAACGCTAGCTCAACGAATCTGTCTGAACTTTTTGAAATGTTTTTTTTTAAATATTCACTTTGTCGCCACAAATACAACGTCATTTATCAGCATTTGTCATATTTCATATTGTCAAAAGCTCATTATCACAGAAACACCCTGAAATATGCTTCTATTATTTTTAAGGCCTCTTCCTACACATGATTCCTCGCCTAGTTACGGTTGCTATGCTCTGATTGGCCCGGCCTCGGCTCAGGGGGCGGGGTTAGCGAGGGGTCAGCCGGATTTAAAAAGTTGCACATTTTTCTGCGTGGATTCCCCACATTTCTCTCTCCACCTTCCACCAACGTGCGCCGCGTTCTCCGACCGATAATCCATTTAGTCGGGATTAGTCGGACCGAAACAAAAGAGCCGTGAAGGAATTAATTACACGTATGTACACACACACGGCAAAACTGAAATCTGTTTATCTGTAGCGTGTTGAGCTGAACAGGGATGTCGACACACGGGAGGGATGCTGGGTGTTTTTTTTTACGATCAGCTGCTCGGTGAACGATCACAACCTGTGAGGCTGCTCGTGAAACAGAGAGAGGCTCTAATTAGCTTTGTAGGGAATTATTAGGAGTGTTGCTCTCGCTCCTCGCCCTGATTCGCTGAGTGGGAACTGCATGCGTGGCGTCTCCCTCCACCCCTCCACCCCTCCACCCCGGAGTAATCACTGGTCTCTGTGTTGCGCTGCCTCCACCCTCCTGTCCTCCACCTCTCCTCATCTCTCCCCAGATGATTCGGCTCTAATTAAGACGGCGAAGCACCGAGAGAGGAGGAGGAGGAGGAGGAGGAGGAGGGTGTTGACCCTGCTGCTCTCAGTTTGGGCGTTAGAGGTGTAAAAAGTGGAGGAAGAGACCTTGAGGGGAGAAAAGAAAAAAGATTATAACGAGCGAAGGAGAACTTACGTGACGCAGTGTTTTAATGAAAACATATTTATTGCAGTAGATTATTTATTTTTCTTTTAATTCAATTCTTAAATGCAAAAGAAATCGGCCTGCAGATGAGCTGTGACTGCTCCTATTAGCTGGAAAACACAGTGGGGGTCCACATCAGACAGCCTTACATGGTCCAAGTTCAGACTTAATAACAAAAGAACTGAAAATAAACACGACACATGTGAAAAGAAAAAGCCATTTTGTGACCTCGGAGAGTAACAGCGACAAAACAACCCGTTATAATCCTTTATTTCCTTATTTACACCAACTTCATGTATGTAAAATAGTTAAAAACAAGTGCTTTGGTGCATAAAACCACACAACGAACACTTGTTGGCTGTTGTGGGCTTTAGGTCGGGCATAGACGCTCCTGTTCAGGTGACAGGAGCTGTATTTATTAGGGGTGTGACGATACACTCACGAGAACGAGACGAGATTTTAAGAAAACTACAATGACAAAATATTAGATAGAAAAGGTGGCACATGTGCAGCAAGGTAAAGGCTGCAATGTGCCTCCTTGTCTGTCTAAAAGGGAGGTGTAATATTCCTCCTTTTCCAAACAGCCTCCACTTTTCCTCCTCTGGTAGGCGTCAACATGTGACGTGACGTGAAGCAGGAAGTTGGGCGTGAAGAGAAGCAGGGCAGTTTCTGCTTTCCTCCCAAAATCCTCTTCCCGTTTAACATTGGGGCTTATGGGGCAGTTGCTGGAGTTTGTGTCGGTTAGACGCAGATAATTCAAAAACCGTACATCCTCCCGATAAAGTGGACACGTTGCCAGACAGAAGACAAGTGTGGCTACGTTCTTGGAAAATATCACTATTGTAGTGTGAAATCTGTGGCTAGGATCGTCATCTAAAGAAACAGTTTCGGAGAGTTTTTTTCAGGCTCCCCCACTCTGCCAGTTGGTGCTGCGCGAACATTCCGCAATACACACTCGTTGAAAATCCTGAATTTTTCTGAATTTTTTCGAAATCACTCACGATCAATTAAGGGTCACCGTTCAAAAACTAAACATCGTAGAAAGAAAGTTCCAATACAACTCAAATAGATAAGACTTGTGCCTACATTTTAAAGTTTGAATGGTGTCTCTAGGTCAAAGTCTGCCAGAGCAGGAGATGTTTGAAAAACGTTGACGATTTTGCGACCTTTTTGACCCCGTCCCATTCATTCCTTATGGGACGATTTTTCACAGTTTTTCTTCAAAATAAGAGCTTTACATTGCACCCCATCGGAGTTTAGAACTGGGTTCTTAGCGGGGGGCTTTTAATTTGAAAGGAGCGACCGCTATTAGCTCGCCGCTACAACAACAAGCGGACAACCAAGACAGCTACAGAGAGCGAGGAGACGCTAGCATCTCCCGGATCTCAGCGGCTTTCCAGCTGCTCATCTTCGTGGATGAAGTGACGAACTGACTGCTGTGATCAGCTGTTTCCTGGTTTTAAAACTCCCGGCTGTGGGTGCGCAGCAGTGCACGTCATCCACACCTCCGCCCATCTCAGCATTTGCCACCACATTGCCGCCTCGGATTTACACAGCAATGGAGGCGCAAAATGAAGTGAATAAAACAGACCACCAATTTGCCGCCTTCTGTCTAAATCTGCAGAGCGAGCCACCAAAAGGACGGCAGATTGGTGGCTTACTGCCCAGAATGAAAACGGCTTATGGTCACAAATAGAGGTTTGGATAGCTCACAAATCTCGCGAGACAGATTTTTAACACGACGAGAAATATCATCGAGTTTAATCTCGCGAGATCTCGTCACATCCCTAGTATTTGTTTTTGTCAAAGCGTCACAGGGGGAAGCGTTAAACCATTTTTCTTACAGAGTCTAGTTTGTTCCTTTTGTGGTCGACGTCGTCTTTGAATCGTGGTCGTAGCCCAGCCTCATGGATGGTGACGTCAGTCTGCTCGTCAGCTGGCTGGTCGGTTTCCCCACTCTGGGCTGAACATGTCCGACTGTCAGGATCGTGGTCGTCCTGTATCGCCGTGCGGCCCGGATCACTTCCCATCAGCCTTTGCTCCTCTAACTCTCCCGTCTCTCCTCCTCTCAGCTCTTCCCGTTGATGACCCCCCTCTCTACTCATTTTCCCCCAGCAGGTATATTTGCTCCCCTCGGGGGGTCAAAGTTCACCGAGGCAATCAAACGATCAGCCGGCACACACACACACACACACACACACACACACACACACCGCCGCTTGACTGACAGCCTAATTACCCGGCGTGAGAGCGAGCGAGCCCCTCCGCTGTAGCGCCGTTAACGGGATCAGAAGGCCACTTGTCCTCGTCGCCTTCACGCTCAACCCTTCATGTATATTCCTCCTGTAAGTGCTGTGTGTTTATGTGTGTGCGCAGCGTGGAGAGAGAGCGCTCGAGATTTGTTTCAAAGATGGCGGCTGATAGGAAAGGGTCGAGGGAACGACTCGGGGTCTGGGTGTACAGATAAAGCGGAGCCGAGAGAGACGGAGGGGGAATTGCTTTTAGTCGCTCGGGGGGGGGAATAAAGCTCGCGTGTTGAGGTTAACCAGGATTACTGGTGTGGACGTGTGTGACGGAGAAAACGCTTTCTTTAATTCAGAGCCGGCGCGCCAAGGTTAAACGTCCGAGTCGACAGGTTATCCACTCTGAGACAAAATAATACTTCAGGTATTTTTGGTGTGTTCAAGATGGAAAGTCCTGTTTGCCAGAGAGCGGAGGTTGGAGGCGGTGGATCGGGTGTTTGAACAGCTGCGGTGAAGTGAGGTTATGCGCTCTTTAAGAGCAGATAAAAAGAGCGCGGCGTGTCAGCTGGCCCTCTTCACTGACCTCCAGACATCACATTTCAAAGGGAGACGGAAAAGTGTTTTCTACCGTGTGTTGAGTTACGCTTCAGCGCCATCGGTGCTCTAAATCTGATGCTGCGGCCGCCCGACCGAGACGGGAAATGAACCGACGCTCCACAAATAAATCGGGTGTAATTACTCGATTTTTAGCCACCAGGGGGCAGAACAGCTCCAATACAAGCCGACCTGATACAATATCACCTCATAAAGTTGTCTCGTTAGCAAATATGCAAATAATTGCGTATTTCCACATCCAGCAGACACATCATCATCCAGATGTTCGACCTCCTGATGTGTCCGATGTTCGCTGTCTTCACCCTCTAGTTTTGGTCTCCACCATCGTGACATCTCCCGTTCTGAATCCTTGGAGTTTGGCATTACAGCTGTCGGCATCTTTGTTTTTTTTAGGAGCCAGAAGTGACCATATTTGGATGAGAGGCTGGGTCCCATTATGCTGTTTTTCCACCGACAGTACCAGCTCGCCTCGCCTCGACTCAGCTCGCCTTCTTTGCGTTCCCATTACTGAAATCTGGTACCTGGTACCTGCTAAAGTGGAGCTTTTTTAGTATCACCTCCGTATAAGTTCCAACCGAGCTGAGCTGATACTTCTGTGTGACGTAAGCTGGCAGCCGGCCTCTGATTGGACAGAGAGCGACGCCACTTGATGACTCATGACGAGCGCGACGTCCGAGCCTGACGCCCGCTACCTTTAAAAACTAGCATCTGCGTTCAGTCAACGTAGCGATTACATGGAAGGAACAACGCGCAGGAACACAGCGTGGACCGTGGCAGAGGTGGAGACGCTCCTGAGTGTTGTCGCTGAAGACGCATCCAGAACGAGCTCGATGGTGCGACAAGAAATGAAAAGGTGGACGTGTTTTGCGTCGCCCACAGCTAGCCCTGTTTATGTGTCGCGTGGATAAGTACGTCACTGATGACGACCCGCCCACGTTGATGACGACCCGCCCACGTCTGATGACGACCCGCCCACGTCTGATGACGACCCGCCCACGTTGAAGAGATACTAATTCTAGATGGAAACGCAACCAAACCAAGTAGAGCCACGCTGAGCCGAGGCGAGCTGGTACTGTCGGTGGAAAAACGGCAATAGAGATGTGACTGTGACTTTTAATCAAAGTATAGTTGATAAAATGGATCTGGATTTCTTTCAGGCTCTTGTCTACATTGTGTGGCTCTACGTCGTGAATGCGTTGACCTTCCTTCTTCTTCTCTGTGTTTTTTGGCGGCTTTAAAGGTGCATACCGCCACATAGTGTGTGTAAATGCTGCACTCTTTAAGCAGTTTGGCTTTCTGTTATCAGTTCTGTTTATTCTATCCATCTTATATATCATCCAGCCCTCTTTGCTTTCATTTGTTTTCCGTTAATGTGAGTGTTGCTGCAGTGTTTATATATATATATAAATATATAAATGTGTGTATTTCTAGTTCTTTCAAATGTTTTTTATCTTCTTTATCCTCTTTTTTTGCCAAAAAGATTAAAATATGAATGAAAAGCATCGAGTGTTTGTCTCGAGAGGGAGCCTTCAGATCCCTTTCTTGTTAGAGCTACACCCTAGAAACTGTTACATAATCCCTAAAAATCTAAACCATCAGCAATAAAAACACTCACGACTCTTCTGTAAAGCTGGTACCGCTCGGCCCGGTCGTGTCCACTGAATGCTGATCACAGTTAACGACCTGTGTTGTTCGTTTACGTCTCGGCTCTGCTCTGCACCGACTACGTCTGGTTACATCAAACAGACGGAGACTCTTAATCGTTTGGCTCCGGATACGTTTCGTGGTCCCTCAACGTGCGATGATGTGGGCGTCAGCGATGACCCGACACGCACTCAGACACGCTGACATCAATACTGACTCAGAGAAGCACTCACACATGAGACGTCTCTGTCCGCCATGAACCAGGGTTTCACAAAAAAACTAAGGTCAAGCTTATCTTCTTTAACTTTTTAACACACTTTAGTGTCGACACACAGACTTTGTGAAGCCATTAGAGTGTGTGAGCGAGCCCACAGCTGGCCGTGTAACATCTTTATCGGTCCCAGTGGAAACGGCGGTTATGGCCACTCCAACTCGATTATTGCATCTTAGCCAGTGTCCCAGTGAAGCGCTGATAAATATTCATGGAGATTAACCAGGGAACAGTTGGTGTGTGTGTGTGTGTGTGTGTGTGTGTGTGTGTGTGTGTGTGTGTGTGTGTGCGTGTGTGTGTGTGTGTGTGTGTGCATATGTCAGTGAATAACAGCGGCTGCATTGATGCCTCATTGTGGAAATTGACTAAGTACATTTACTCAAGTTCTGTACTCAGATAAGACGTTTCACTTTCAGAGTATTTATACATTGTTGTGTAGTACAAATACTTTGTTGCAGTACTTCAGTACAATCTTCATGTATCTGTACTTTACTTGGGTATTTCGTGTCTTCTCTTCTCTACATCTGAACACAAATATCTGAATTTCTCCTCCTCGTCACTTTAGTTTGATGCATCTGAGGTGAATTATTGATTCTCTATATTTGATGTCATCGCACGCCGTCTCCCCAAACATCACAAGACTGATTTTGAAAAGACGTAAGAAGACGTGAACAGACAGAGAGGGAGACTGGAATGTGGAGAAAAGGCGTGTTAGTGTCTCGTATCTGCAGAGAGTTTCTGATTTTCTCTCTTATGCCGTTTTTCCACCGACAGTACCAGCTCGCCTCGGCTCAGCGTGGCTCTACTTGGTTTGGTTTCAGACGCGTTCGTTTCCATCTAGAATTAGTATCTCTTCAACGTGGGCGGGTCGTCGTCGACGCGGGCGGGTCGTCATCGACGCGGGCGGGTCGTCATCAACGTGGGCGGGTCGTCATCAACGCGGGCGGGTCGTCATCAACGTGGGCGGGTCGTCATCAGTGACGTACTAATCTACGCGACACATAAACAGGGCTAGCTGTGGGCGACGCAAAACACGTCCACCTTTTCATTTCTTGTCGCACCATCGAGCTCGTTCTGGATGCGTCTTCAGCGACAACACTCAGGAGCGTCTCCACCTCTGCCACGGTCCACGCCGTGTTCCTGCGCGTTGTTCCCTCCATGTAATCGCTATGTTGACTGAACGCAGATGCTAGTTTTTAAAGGTAGCGGGCGTCAGGCTCGGACGTCGCGCTCGTCATGAGTCGTCAAGTGGCGTCGCTCTCTGTCCAATCAGTGGCCGGCTGCCAGCTTACGTCACACAGAAGTATCAGCTCAGCTCGGTTGGAACTTATACGGAGGTGATACTAAAAAAGCTCCACTTTAGCAGGTACCAGGTACCAGATTTCAGTAATGGGAACGCAAAAAAGGCGAGCTAAGTCGAGGCGAGGCGAGCTGGTACTGTCGGTGGAAAAACCGTCCTGGGAATGAGACTCAACAATCAGCTGTCTTTGTGGTGCGTTCAGGAACAGCTGGGACAAAATCCTACTGATTCTACCTTTAACGTTAATAGTCTTTGAGTTATATTAATATGACGTGAGCTTCAGTTAGCTTTGACCACAGATGTCCTTCAGAGGGAGACTTCAGAGCCTGTACTCGATTACTTTTTACTCGTGTAGGACGTCAAAGTACTTCAACCGTTGTTATCATTCGTGTACGTGTGAAGACGTACAGAATCAGTTCCCACAGTTCTTCTACACATCAGCTCAGTTTCACAGGTTATAATGAGCGTTTTGTGTGTTACATTCCACTTTTTCCTGAGAAGATGCTGACTCAGCAGCGTTATTCCTCCGCCGCGGTGTTTACGGGCTGACTGGTCGATTAGAAGAACCTGTTTGGATCTCGTCGCCCGGCGAGATGAGAGGCCTGTTAATTCCCAGACTGTGAGTAACGGCGCTCCGCCTCAGAGGTCGGCTGTTCTCTTTTTTTAAAATTCGCGGACGTTTGATCGTACTTTACTCCGGTTAATAAGGCGCGTTCGATTCCACGAGGAGGCATCCTCACAATACAGATTGCTGTTTTTTTAATGGCTCCCTCGACCGTCTCAGGCTCTTAAATAATGATCTCACTCTCACACACAGCTCACAACTCACACAGCGTGTCATTATATCACCTACTGTGGGATAAGTGGGGTATTGACTTAGCAAAATGAACCCGGGTTTGTTTTTAAGTGATGGCCCAGCAACATCCGCAGCCTCCCACCCCCGAAGACGATTCCTCTTCCTCTGGTTTCTCTCTGAGGGCTTCACGATCTGGAAGTCTGTTGTTGCTTTTACAAAGATAACTGAGGCAAATTTACCACCGATATTCAACTAAACTCTGAGAAACAAGGACACAAAAGCAGCCGTAGCCTCGTTAGCTGACTCTTAGAAATAAGGGTTCCAAAAGGGTTCTTCTACAAGGACTGAGGTTCTACCTGAAACCATTTGCTTCTGAAAAACCCTTTCCCGAAGAAACAGTTTTTTCAAGGGTTCTTGGTGACACTGACGGTTCCAGTAAGAACCATTTTGATCCAGAGAACCCTTTAAAAACCCTTTCCTGAATAAAGGGTTTTAAAAGGGTTCTTGGTAACACTAACGGTTCCAGTAAGAACCATTTTTATCCAGAGAACCCTTTAAAAACCCTTTCCTGAATAAAGGGTTTTAAAAGGGTTCTTGGTAACACTAACAGTTCCAGTAAGAACCGTTTTGATCCAGAGAACCCTTTAAAAATCCTTTCCTGAATAAAGGGTTTTAAAAGGGTTCTCGGTAACACTAACGGTTCCAGTAAGAACCATTTTGATCCAGAGAACCCTTTAAAAACCCTTTCCTGAATAAAGGGTTTTAAAAGGGTTCTCGGTAACACTAACGGTTCCAGTAAGAACCATTTTGATCCAGAGAACCCTTTAAAAACCCTTTCCTGAATAAAGGGTTTTAAAAGGGTTCTTGGTAACACTAACGGTTCCAGTAAGAACCATTTTGATCCAGAGAACCCTTTAAAAACCCTTTCCTGAATAAAGGGTTTTAAAAGGGTTCTTGGTAACACTAACGGTTCCAGTAAGAACCATTTTGATCCAGAGAACCCTTTAAAAACCCTTTCCTGAATAAAGGGTTTTAAAAGGGTTCTTGGTAACACTAACGGTTCCAGTAAGAACCATTTTGATCCAGAGAACCCTTTTTTGGAGAAAGAGTTCTTCAGGGATTGTTGAAAGCATGGGTATAAGATCCTGTATGGGTTCTTTGTAGAACCTCTCATGGGGGGTTCTGGGTGGAACCTTACACACACAGTTCTAGGTATAACCCTTTATGTTGGGTTCTAGGTAGAACCCTCCACCTTAATAAAAGGTTCTACCTGCAGCCAAAAAGGGTTCTCCTATGAGGACAAGCCAAAGAACCTTATATGGTTCTACTTAGAACTTTTATTTCTAAGAGTGTAGCAGCTGGAGATAAAACAGCCAAACTCATGAAGACACAGCGTCGAGCTGATGTTTTAGTTTTTTCCCAACGTAAAATATTCTGAAATCCACATAATATCTTGCTAACATCCTAAAATCCTAAATCCCCTGAACTCTCTGGATTATCTGCTTTAACAGCCTCGTGTTTTAAACTTCAGTCGGTTTCTGAGATCTGGGATCGCTGATTCATCGACATTTAAATCACGACCTGAACTCTACGTTTTAACCTCACGTCCTGCTTCGTCTTTGACTTTTTCGTGCCTGCTGCGAGTTTTGATTCACTTCTGCTTCGACCTTTTAAATATAACGGTCCAGATAATCCGGCTGATCTGCTGGCGTACGAACCGGCCCCGATCATCTGACTGATTTTTGTTCCATCTGACTTCTCTTTCAGCAGTTCATCCCCGTTTCTCGCCAATTATCTTGATGAGTTTAATCAAATCATGACATGATGCCAGAACCACAAAGATATAAGACCCCCGAAGCTCGAACAAACTCCAGATTCATCTTTTAACAGCAACACCAAACAGTTATTGATGATTGCAATAAGTCTCGATTCCTCCGTCGGGCCACAGGTAGAAGGTAGAGGAGTTATAATATTCATTTGTCAGCTGTAGTGTAATTTACTGTTTATTGTTTGTCTCCTGTGAGAAAATTAAAGCCGGCTCCGGGCTGCCAGGTGAGTCAGGAAGCTCGTCTCCGTCCTCCGTCTCTAACAAATTACTCGGGGCTGCGTCTCCCTCATCCACATCCATCCGAGCGCCGTCAAATCTGTCCGCTCGCAGGAACGACGCGAGGTTCAATCCCACTTCAGCGTCCGGATGAGATGAGAGCGAGTGTTTTGAGGGCAGATTCTCTCATTTGCAAAGACATCAATCTCCATCACGTCTGGTTTTCTGTGATCCTCTCACACCCTCGCTCGCTCTCTCTCTCGCTCTCTCGCCACTTGTGTCGCCATCTGTTCTCGATTAATGTGAGTTACGAGCAGTAATTGAAGCATCTGTTCATCCGGTGTGCATCCGACACACACCGACGTATAACACTCTCACCCTCTCCTTCATTTTGTTTAATGTTACGTCTCTTTTAAACGCCGGCTGGTCGGTCCACCGCTTGTGTTCGGACTTAAATATCTGAAAAACTGTCGGACGGATCACCTTGTAATTTTGAACACACTTGATATGAATGATACCTGGTTCCCTCGACAGAAAGTCTTTCATTCGGTTTTGGATTTTTGCAGATAGCCTCACATGTTGCTAAAGTAGCTGCTAACAAACGTACCGATGACCAGAAGCTTCTCAGTGAACGGCTCTGGACCGGACCCGACGACGGAGGCCAGATGAAGACCTAAGTATAGAGTGATGCAGGGATAACGTATTATTATAGGCTAACCAGGAAGTTAGCATCGCTCTGGTTCCCTCAATAAAAAGCCAATGGGATTTTTAAATTGGATTTTGGATTATTGCTGAAAATAATCTCAAATTTATGATTCTTACACGAGTTGTTCATCAAAATAATCCTCACAGATGAAGCCTAAATTACAGTTCTAGCAGTAAAAAGCTAATGTTAGCCTGTAAACGGATGACATCACGGTCACATGACCTAAACGTCACCACCACCCACATTTGGTGCTGGCCGGGTGTTTGTTCCGGACCCGGTCTCTGATGCCGGCCTAGAGGCGAGAGGATGGTGACGGGGCTCTGCCGAGAGAAGATGCTAGAGAGGCATCCTCGCTTCAGCTTCACGTCACGTCTAACAACGGCCCTCAGCTGTTCTGAAATCAGTGTGAACCACAACCCCTCCGGGCCTCGCTGCTTTAATAACCCGACAGTGACGAGGCTGTTTGCAGAGAAGCTTCCGAACTCGTCAGCAGATTTTTGTTGGACACGGCTGCTCGCTGTCGTCCACGTGAGGCGGCGGAGGAGGAGGAGTGGAGCGACTGTACAGACGCTGCTCACTTTTCAACTTTTCAACTTCTCAACTCGCTTTAATTCCCAGAGATCCTCGCCAGAAGCCGAAGGCGTTAACTGATAAGATAACAAGATGTGTAGTCGGGGATGTGCTGGTGGTTTTTCGGGATGGTTTTCAGGAAAGTGACAGAACTGGAGCCACGAATAAAAAAACTCCTGTGATCTCGAGACGTTTAGACTTTACTGAACGTTAGGACGCGTCACGTCGTCAGTTCATACATGTTGTTATGACAATATTGATCACAGCCGCTTTAAAGGAGCACGCTGTACACTCTTAGAAATAAAAGTTCTAAGTAGAACCATATAAGGTTCTTCGGCTTGTCCTCATAGGAGAACCCTTTTTGGCTCCAGGTAGAACCTTTTATAAAGGTGGAGGGTTCTACCTAGAACCCAACATAAAGGGTTATACCTAGAACTGTGTGTGTAAGGTTCCACCCAGAACCCCCCATGAGAGGTTCTACAAAGAACCCATACAGGATCTTATACCCATGCTTTCAACAATCCCTGAAGAACTCTTTCTCCAAAAAAGGGTTCTCTGGATCAAAATGGTTCTTACTGGAACCGTTAGTGTTACCAAGAACCCTTTTAAAACCCTTTATTCAGGAAAGGGTTTTTAAAGGGTTCTCTGGATCAAAATGGTTCTTACTGGAACCGTTAGTGTTACCAAGAACCCTTGAAAAAACCGTTTCTTCAGGAAAGGGTTTTTCAGAAGCAAATGGTTCCAGGTAGAACCTCAGCCCTTGTAGAAGAACCCTTTTGGAACCCTTATTTCTAAGAGTGTAGTTTTTAGGGAAGATGTTTTAATCAGAAGAGAAAGATCTTCGTGTTTATGTGTGGCGGACCCCGCCACCAAACAGCGTTCTGGGACCGTATCTTCCTCTGAGAGCCTCTTGTTTATTCACAGTTTGTATCATCACCTCATTAATATTGTTAATGTTGAAATTCTGTGTTTGAATTTCCTCTATAAAACTACATAATGTCCAGAGAGTATTCACACACACATCCTGTGTATTAAGACTGTAGGTGCGAAGATGCTTGTGTACCGCCAGGATGAGTCTGGTCCCGTTTATTGATCGCTTCTCTTTGACTGACTCGGGCCTGTCAGCTGACGGCGAGGAGGCCGTCTAAGTGCTCGACCGGGAATCAGCGTGAAACACCTTCAAACCCAGACGAGCCAGACGCCACCGGGGCGGTTTGTGTAATCTGACGAGAAGCTCCAGAAAACTGCTGAGAAGAAGGCGGAGAGTGTGTTTACGTGTGTGTGTGTGTGTGTGTGTGTGTGTGTGTGTGTCTGGTCTGTACCCCCTGTATGTGCTTAGCAGGCGGCGTAGCCAGACTGAGCTAATAGGCAGGATGTGTGTGTGTGTGTGTGTGTGTGTGTGTGTGTGTGTGCAGGAGGCTGGAGGTGGAGGTGGTGGTGGAGGCAGACTCTTCCTGCTGTCACTTTCTGTCTGGCTCTGGCATGTTTACACCCGTGATCACACACACACACACACACACACACACACACACACACACACGACTCAGCCCATTGTGCTGAACCCTCCACTCACATAATCCTGCGGAGATAATGGCCGTCTTGCTATGATTATAACTTCTCCGCTGATATAATCGCCCTCGTCTGACTGAAATTATCCTCCCAGAAGAAGATTCACCAATCAGGGAGAAAAGGTAAAAAATGTGGGACTCGAGTGCCTAAACGAGAGACTCGCCGTCCGTCGCTCGGCAGCCAAATCAGTGTGGCGGCGACAGATTTGAGGGGCAGCGCTAAGTAGAGGTGGGCAGACAGGTGGGGCGTCCATATGTCGGCCCGGCTCCTCGTCCCCGTCCAGCGCCGGCGCTCTCCTCTCCAGCCTGGACCCGGGTCAGAGGGCAGGCTGCTGTCTCTCTCCGCTCAGCAGGGACTCTTGGCATCGCTGCCGGGAGATGAAACACGGCCTTTGTCCACTGATGTCTGACGCCCTTCATGCCACAGAACGATGATAACACATCAATATTTATCAATGACACTGTGTTCTGACAACATTTTCCAGCTTCTTAAATGTGAATCTTTTCTGGTTTCGTTCCTCCTCGTTGACAGTGAACTGTATATTTTTGGGTTGGGGACAAAAAGGAGGCATTTGAGGACGACATATTGGGCTTTGGGAAACATAAGTCATCATATTTCGCCATTCTCAGACATTTTATAGACCAACAACCGATCGATTGATTGATAAAATGAAAGAGAGATTAATTGACAGTGAAAATAATCATTCAGCCATAATTTAAAGTAAGAAAGTAAATAAGTCTACCTTACCATAACGACAAAACCATTCAGACGACGGCTGGTTTGGAGAGTTGGCCTCCTGACAGTTAGCTTCACCTGATGCTAACCTAGCTGCTAACAAACGTACCGAGGACCAGCAGCTTCTCAGTGGACGGCTTTGGACCGGGTCGTACACGACGACGGAGCTCAGCTGAAGTGATTTATGGAGTTTCCTGGTAGACAGATGTCAGGAGCATAGCGTGGTGCAGGGGTGACGTACGTTTATAGGCTAACATCACCGCCACTGAACGTCTTACTACACAGGTTTTCTATAAACTGATCAATGTACAAGTTGTAAAGTCAGAGTTAGAACAGTGTGGAACTAAAGTGGGCCTGTAAAGACGGACTAGTGAGGAGACGAGTCTCCGTGTTCGCTGTGAGGACGTTTAATGTCCCCGACAACCTCTGTAGTCTCATTCAGACACTCGTTAGCAACCGCTAACTGTTTTTTACACGTGGAAGAGTTTTATGATTAAACAGAACGTGTAAATATGTTCAGGCTCTCGTAACAACAGACCTTATTTCAGACATTTGACTGAAAACTAATTTAAAAAAAAGATTTCTGGGTTTTCGGACTACAAACTTCACCACGCTGTTGATGCTAACGTAAGCGCTAACTGCTGCTAAATGCAGTTAGCTGCTGTTTGGTGGATGTGTTAGCCTATCAGGTGTAACCCTCCTTAAACTGAACATTCACTGGGTGATGTGTTAATAACTCAGGTTGGATTCATCCACACTGTCTGTGGATTCAGACACTATTTACAGCTGCTGGATTTCGGGCCTTAATTTATCTTTTTGTTTAGTTTTTTGCCCATTTTTGTCTCTTTACGGAGGCTGTGTGCTTTGTTTCGTTGCTCTCTTCAGTGTGAACCATTCAGGTCGGCTGCTTTTTGCAAAAAGAGACCAAACTGCACACGGAACAAATGAAGAGAAATGCTCCTCGGGCCAATGAATGAGGATTATTATCCGATTATACCGTCGTCTGAGTAGCTGCCGCTGATTTTTAAGGCTTTTTTTGTGACGAGTTATTTAAGAGACGAGGCCTCGGCCGTAATTACTGACCATTTATCCCACTTTGTGTTAATCAGCAGTGAGACGACTGTTCACATTCTGCCGCGACACCAACGCTGAAGGCTTAATCCATCAGATTAGACGTGACCCCTCGCCTCCATTCGTTTCAATGAAGCTGTCGGCCGGACGACGGCGGGACAAAGACGGTCGCGGCCGCAAGAGAAAAGTGGCGAGCGGGACGGGAGCTGCCATGTAATCTAATTCCTCGCCGCTTTGTCTTCATTCATCCGCTGTCATGACAGATTATGCTTCAATGGGAGGAGGAGGGAGGAAGGAGGGAGGAGGAGGGAGGAGGAGGGTGATGAATGAGGGAGAGAGAGAGGCAGGACAATTAAGTTACAGTCAGGTGTGTGTCCTCCATCCTCCTCATGAATCTGATGTCATGATTCATCGTCTCTAATCTTGCAGTGAGATGCACTAATGAAGTGTGTGTGTGTGTAAACAGTGTGTTCAGGTGTGCAGGTGTCGTGTCGGACTCACACTCGAGCCCACGATGGCTTTTTTAATGATTTTAGTTCTGTGGACACGTCGGAGGTGTTTCTGCAGCACCTGACGAGTTTTAACTCAGAGGAAAGTCTCGAGAATGTTTTAAAGGTCCACTGTGTCGTGTTTTAAGTAATTTATTACCTCAAATCAGCGTCTTCATTCATAAATAAGTCCTCATTGGTGTAAAATGATCTCTGCCAACAATCTCACTTCTCCTCCTGAGGGAAGAATCACACATTGTGACGTGAAGCAGGAAGTTGGGCGTGAAGAGAAGCAGGGCAGTTTCTGCTTTTCTCCCAAAATCCTCTTCCCGTTTAACATTGGGGCTTATGGGGCAGTTGCTGGAGTTTGTGTCGGTTAGACGCAGATAATTCAAAAACCGTACATCCTCCCGATAAAGTGGACACGTTGCCAGACAGAAGACAAGTGTGGCTACGTTCTTGGAAAATATCACTATTGTAGTGTGAAATCTGTGGCTAGGATCGTCATCTAAAGAAACATTTTCGGAGAGTTTTTTTCAGGCTCCCCCACTCTGCCAGTTGGTGCTGCGCGAACATTCCGCAATACACACACATTGAAAATCCTGAATTTTCTGATTTTCGAAATCACTCACGATCAATTAAGGGTCACCATTCAAAAACTAAACATCGTAGAAAGAAAGTTCAAATACAACTCAAATAGATAAGACTTGTGCCTACATTTTAAAGTTTGAATGGTGTCTCTAGGTCAAAGTCTGCCAGAGCAGGAGATGTTTGAAAAACGTCGATGATTTTGCGACTTTTTTGACCCCGTCCCATTCATTCCTTATGGGAAGTGTTTCATACGGAGGCTTCCGTGTCCTTCCGCTCTATAAAAAACGATGAGCTGGTGAGAGGGACAAAAAGCTCTACGTGGTACAGATAAGGCTAAAGGCGTTTTCACTCAGAGCCAGCGTGACTGTGGAACGGAGAAGGAGCTTAGCCAGACACCCGAAACTAAACTTGATGAAGTGCTGTTTGAAGACATGTTGTTGTCACAGCTTCTTGAATCTTGACACATCCCGCCTGCCGTAGTTCCAACAGGCTGCAACGCACGTTTGAAAACGCGAGGCGCTAGAGAGCAGTATTCGTTTGGATGCAGAATAACATTTAACCACTAGATGGGAGAAATAATTCCACAGTGTGTCTTTAAAAGAAACCGTCAGCGGCTCCAGACTGAAATAAATCAGCTGTTGCATTTATTATAAATGTTTGACGTTCGTGTCTCTGAAAGGATGAAACTTTACTTCATCAGGGTTTGCTCATAATGTGTTGATCTCTTGTGATTCATAAAGGTAAAGGCCAAACTTTCAGAGCCTCTAAAGTTCAGTAAGGTGATGCTTTTTTATTGTTTGTGCACAAGATTCATTCAGAGGCTCCGTACAAGCTCGTAGTGGTGCTAAAGAAAAGATCCGTGACTGTAGGATTCATCTTCAGATAAGAAGTCAAGTGATCACAAAAGTCAGCTGGATTCATTGATACAGTATTTTATTTATCTCCTTCAGTCTGGACCAACACTGGTGTCAAAACTGAAAGAAACAGTTACCTGATTGTAGTCGTCCTCCAGAGTTTGATCAACATGTTGTTTGTTCTTCTCCACGCAGGCCTACTTTCGTCAGGGGGTTGCCCTGCAGTATCTGGGCCGACATGCCGACGCCCTGGCAGCGTTCGCCTCCGGCCTCGCCCAGGACCCCAAGAGCCTCCAGCTGCTGGTCGGCATGGTGGAGGCCGCCATGAAGTCGCCCCTCAGAGGTAAGAAGGTTCACACGCCGTCTGTCGACTCGTCCTCACACTGTACGGCGACGCGAGGCAGACAGAACACTTGTTTGTCTCCTCAACATGACTTTGTTGTTGAAAGTTGTGGAGGAGGAGGGAGAGCGAGGTGTAGTCGCCGGGGGAAACCGTGAAGTTTCCACTCTTCTTTTGTTCTTTTGTTCAGCGACGCTCTCCGGGAGACCGCGATGTGAAAAAAGCAAAAAAAAAAAAGTTGCCTCTTATGATTCAGATCTCAGCGAGAAGTGGATGCATATTGGATGTGACAAAGGAAGAGATAAGAGAAAAGAAGATACGTGGAGAAAATAAATAAAAGAAGTCATTCGGATGAAATAGAAAGAGAAACACGTAGAGGTGGAATTGAAAGTAGTGAGCCTGTGGCGGCGGGTCGGGCAGATTGGACACCCACCTGTGGAAGCGAGGGCGACTCGCCGGCACGCAGCCTGAATCCTAAAACACCTGAACATCTACTGCTGGAGCACAAAGACAGGTGTTGGATGTCCTACAGAGAGTCCACATGTCCACGTCCCAGGGATCAGGGTGGAGTGATGTTTACGGGCGTGGATCTGCAGCCAAAGGCCCGTTTCATCGTTACTAGTTAATGTTAGCCGGATACAGAGTGGGAACAATGATCCACAAAGATCTGCATCTTTTAAGGTGGAACATTTTCTTGCATGTCACTCAAAGCATGAAACACACCGCCCCGGCTACACAGCAGCGTATACGTTCTGCACCTGTGCGAGATGCAATAAGTCTCCTGAAACATCGGGTGGCGCTAGTCTCGTGCCAGTCACCCAAAACATAAAAACAGGAAATGACAGAACGGAGTGCGGACCGTAGCTTATCAGAACAAAGCACACACAGCGTTAGCTCGGCATTACTTGCGTGATGTCGTATTACGGTGGTCTCTCTTCCACCAGGGCAGCCAGCTGCTCCTCAAAGTCCTCGGTCCACACAGCCATGGCTTCCAAACATACGTTGGTTTATCCCCAAAATAACGAACGGTGAAGTGTTGTTTGTAACTCTGTGCCGTCTCTGTTTATGTGGTTTGTTTACCATCGTCACTTCCGCCGCCCTCCACACGCCGCGCTGATCGCTGGCACACCGCCAATCAGAATGGTCACTGAACAGCTGGCTAACAACCAATCAGAGTATCCGACAGCGTCCAACCTCAGACGGCCGACTTCGCATGTTCAGTCGGATCAGACGCAGCTGAACACACCGAACAGAGCAGCTCCCGAACTCGCCCGACTCTCTCCGAACGCTTCAGACGTCCGACGTTTTAGCCGGTGTGTGCCGGGCTTAAAGGTGCATAAAATGCACCAAAGTTGCAACTTTTTGTGAAGATTTCTACAGTCATGTTCGGTTTATGTTACAGTCTTTGTTGTCTTATTGAGACTAAACAATTTAAATTTGTTTGATTTTGGAAAGGAGGATTTGAAGCCACTGACTGTGAGCTAACGGGACTCCTGAACTGAACTGAGGCTTTGTCCTCAGGTACACGGGTATTTTAAAAAAAAATGCATTTTCTTTCAAACGCAAGCTGTCAAGTGATGTCAAGCACACGCCACAGCAGCAGGTGGTGATGTAACATCTACCGTCAGGACACGTCGGCCAATCAGAAGACTTCAGGCAAACCAAGTTTTCCAAAAGCTCAGTTTTCAGTGACCTGAAACGCCGTTCACGTGTATGGAAGGCAAAAATGATTAGAAAAAGCTTTGTTTTCAGAAATACGCAAGTACACGTGAACAGGTGAGGAGATAATGGCTGAAATTTCATTTTTGGTTGAACTGCTCCTTTAATGTTGCACAAAATCTAAAGTTGTCTTCAAGAGGACCGTCAGTAACGAGTTAATTATGTGGTTACTGTCGCGATAATGTGGATTTTGGTCTCTAATTCTTCAGGAAGTCACGATCCTGTTCCAGTTTTTTCGACAGGAGTTTGATTACAGCTGCTTTAAAAGCTGAGGAGGACGAGGAGGAGGAGGAGGAGGGGGGAGGTTTATCAATAACTGAGGGCAGCTGAGGTCCTGAATCAGACGGAGTTACTGAATGAGTCTGGAGGGTCAAAGAGGCAGGAAGTCACTGAAGGTTTATCGAGCGTTGAGACGCCGGATGTCAAATTTAAGAGGTAGTTTTCTGATAATCTGACATCTGATCAGTTAAATTTTCCAATCTTCAGGAGTCTTGCAAACACGTTGCTGTGTTTATTAGTGTGACTTCGCCTCTCGTGGAGCTCACGATGAAATATTTACGAGTGTGTCGTGGATCTGTCCTCCTCTCAGGTCTCTGTGCACTTCCATCTGCAGGTTTCAACAGAACGAGGAGGCGAAGGAAGCGTGCACACAATCCCAGGCTGCAGCTGGCACAGGATTCTGTTTTTCTGCCCTTCAGCTGTATCAGAATGAGAGCGGGGCTTCCTGGGAATAGCCTTCTCACTTGGCAAGCAGCAGCAAATGTCTGCGCACGTGGAATTTCTTTTTTTTTTTCGTGCATCTGCTCCGACACCGGAGAGCAAATCTGGTCGAGTATTCATCATAACGTTTTCCCCCTTTGAGGCAGAGAAAGCCGATCCAGATAGAAATGAGCGCCGGGTCGGAGCTAACTGACCGAACCAGCGCCGCGTTCTCTTTCTTCTGCAGACACGAGGCGTCGCTGCCAAGTTTAGAGAAGAGCTATTTATTATCGGGTTCTTCGGCGGAGCGTGAGGTATGCAGGAGAGGTCCGGCCTGAACTTCTGCACAGATCTGATGCACTGTGGGAGGTTGTCCTGCTCTCCCGGGAGGCTTCGGCTTCCAGAACTCAATCTCCCCTCAGCTTCAAAGCGAGCGAGCCTCGGAGCCGAGGGGCCGAGGATCGAGTGTTGTCATGCTCGAGTAAAAGCGGGAGGAAGGGCGACATGTCGGACCATGAAGGAGGCAGCGAGGCCCTCCTCCTCCTCCTCCTCCTCCGGGTCGTCTGTCTCCTGTTGTGTCGGCTGATGTCTTCCTCATAGGATGACACGCTGCCGGGCATCAGCCAGACGAGCTGTTCGAGAGAGAGAGAGGCAGTTCTGATCCGGTGTGATGTTTACTGAGCCCGACTCAAATCAGTGTGAGACGGGCAACGTTTCCACATCACCGGAATATTTTTCAGTTCAGCGTATTTACAGAGACGACAGATCGTTTAGTGCAGAGAAACGTGACCTGATTCCAGCATGCATCCGCTGGAACAGGCGTATGTTGAGAGGCCGTTCTTGGGATTTTATGTTTCAGCACCAGATTCAAATGAAGGTTTAACACCAGCTGTTTCTCTGGTGTCTCAGTACGTTCCCCTCAGAGGAAACCTTCACATTAAAGGGATATTCCGGTGTGAGTTTAATCCATGGTCTAACACACCGTGACACCGAGTAAGACTCCACCTCCAGAGGTCAAGTTAGCTGACCGCTAGCTTAGCTAGTTGTAGCAACCTCAGAAAAGACCGCACGATAACAATACACTGCAGCTTATGTCTCCAACTAGAAACCGCCATCAAAAAGCCACAATTAATGGTGAGAACAGCAGCAAACTTCAGCAACAGTACATGTACAGTCCCAGCACACAGTACGAAGCATCAAACATCTGCTAGCTTTGCTGGATTTGTATTAAAAACACAGCACAACTCACCCTCTCCTCCAGCAGCCTGCCTGTGTGGGGAAGCCCTGACGAGTCGATTACCGAGTGCAGTAGATTTCTGCAGCTCAAGGATGAAAATGTCTGATTATTACTCCATGGAATGCTCAGTTCTTATTATCGAGAGCTGACAGGGAAAAGAACGGAAGTAATGGAGTAATAATCAGACATTTTCATCCTTGAGCTGCAGAAATCTACTGCACTCGGTAATCGACTCGTCAGGGTGTGTTAGACGATGGATTAAACTTACACCGGAATATCCCTTTAATTAAACATATAAAGCCTGTTTTTCTTTATTCGACGCCCTGACAGTCGACCCTCCAGTGGAGTGTCTCCACAGCAGCAGTTTGGTTCTCCTGTGATGGTCCAGTGTTCAGCCACTGACAGAACTACAGTCCGTACAAACTACATGTGACGGCAGGAGGCTGTGATTAACACACATTCAATAATCTGTTGTCGGAGCTGGAACCTTTCTATCGACGCGCCTGCGTTTAGCGTCACTCAGTCCAGATGCTGATCTATCGAACCGACCGTGTTCGCTCATCACTCAGAAATGTTAAGTATCTGGCAACACGTGCATCCTCCGCCTATCAGACGCACTTTTATTACACAAAGCTGCGAGCTAAGACCGACGTCTCCGGGCAGCGTTTCACACACTGCTGAGAGTTTTCACAACAATCTCAGTGTGTCGGAGCCGACGAGGCCCCGCGGCCCTCCACAGTGTTTCAATCCAACTGTCGCCTCTTCATCACCGCGTTTTAATCTCAGCAGAAAATGTAATTATAAAAAATGCACACTCGTCAATAAATTGTCATGACGAGCGGAGATCTTTGTGCCTCGATGAAATAATTTCACTTTCGCGAGAAGAAAGTGTAGTCGACGAGACGAACAGTGTAATCGCACGTGTTTGTGTCTGGAGACGTGTTTTATCATCCGAGGAGTCGATTCTGACTAATGTCCACGTTCTCCGAGTGATATTTACATTCATTCAGCGGCGCCGCTCTTCTCAGCACAGTTAGAGACGTTTCCAAAGCTGTCGCCTTCGTTGTCGACTGAATTCAACGCCGTTTCTCACTGACAGACGGACACATGAACCTTTTTGTTGTTAGCTCATGACCTCATCCGTGTCTCTATGTGTCTTCTCCTCAGACACCCTTGAGCCGACCTACCAGCAGCTGCAGAAGATGAAGCTGGACAAGAGCCCGTTCGTGGTCGTGTCCGTCATCGGGCAGGAGCTGCTGACCCACGGCTTCCACGGCGCCTCCGTGGTGGTGCTGGAGGCGGGGCTGAAGATCGGCACGTGCTCCCTGAAGCTGCGCGGCTCCGTGTTCTCGGCGCTGAGCTCGGCGTACTGGTCTCTAGGCAACACGGAGAAGAGCATGGCCTACATGCAGCAGGACCTGGAGGTGACCAAGACTTTAGGTATGGAGGAGGAGCGAGGAGGAGCGAGCGGGTCGGCGAGGGCATGAAAACTGTTTGTAATGAGCGTCTCGTCCGCAGGTGACCAGTCGGGTGAATGCCGGGCTCACGGGAACCTTGGCTCGGCGCTCTTCTCCAAGTGCAGCTACAGAGAAGCTCTGGCCAATCACAGAAACCAGCTCGTGCTGGCCATGAAGCTCAAGGACAGAGAGGTGTGTGTGTGTGTGTGTGATGAAATACAGTGTGTGTTCATGTTTATTCATGTTGTTTGAACCTGCAGTCGCTCCGTGCACGTCCACGAGTTCACCAGCAGCCAGAAAACTGGGACGTTACCAACATTTGGCTCCGATCCTGATCCTGTGATGTTGAGAATCTGCTGACAGCGAGTCTGAAACACACTTACATCCACCTAAATGTTGCTGAACAGCTTTAAACACTAAATCTGACACCGTAGTTTTCACGAGCTACACTCAGAAATATTAAGTTCGAGTGGACCGAACGGATTCAAAGTCCTACTGGTGGCCAGAAATACATCACATCCGGCGATAAGAACGACTACGGAGAAAATGATAAATATTTACAGAAGTTAAACTGTGCTATCTTTCGTCCGTGAGCGAGAGAGTGATGTGGAGGACGAGAAGGATGAGCTTTAAGTAAATCTGACGAGGGTCGTTAACGTCACATCGACCTGTAACTTCATGCATCAGTCCCGTGTTTCCTTTCCTCTCTCCGCGCCGACACAGCCACAACAAAACAAAGTGTGGGAATGGATCCAGCTCCTCACTCAGAGCCGCTCCGTCCGGCACATGTCAGGACGACCTCGCCGAGGGCTGACGCAGTGCACCACGGCTCATCCAGGCTCGGTTTATTGTGATAATTCTGCAGGAAATTAACCCTTTAGATAACACTGAGTGAAACTGACATCCCAAGTGGAGACGCTTCAACAGAAGATCTTTGGACAAGTGACTCGACTCAGCTCGCCTCGCCTCGACTCAGCTCGCCTTTTTGCGTTCCCATTACTGAAATCTGGTACCTGGTACCTGCTAAAGTGGAGCTTTTTTAGTATCACCTCCGTATAAGTTCCAACCGAGCTGAGCTGATACTTCTGTGTGACGTAAGCTGGCAGCCGGCCACTGATTGGACAGAGAGCGACGCCACTTGACGACTCGTGACGAGCGCGACGTCCGAGCCCGACGCCCGCTACCTTTAAAAACTAGCATCTGCGTTCAGTCAACATAGCGATTACATGGAAGGAACAACGCGCAGGAACACGGCGTGGACCGTGGCAGAGGTGGAGACGCTCCTGAGTGTTGTCGCTGAAGACGCATCCAGAACGAGCTTGATAGCGAGCTAGCGTTAGCGACCGTTTGCTTACCTGAATAGTCCTACGTCTCTTGGCGTGTCTCCTCTCGTCTTCGGATTCACACTGTTGTAGGAAATCTGAAATTCTCTCGTCGTCTTCGAGCATGTTTTGCCTGAACGCCTGCAGCCTTCGACCCGCCCACGTTGATGACGACCCGCCCACGTTGAAGACGACCCGCCCACGTTGAAGACGACCCGCCCACGTTGAAGACGACCCGCCCACGTTGAAGACGACCCGCCCACGTTGAAGAGATACTAATTCTAGATGGAAACGCAACGTGTCTGAAACCAAACCAAGTAGAGCCACGCTGAGCCGAGGCGAGCTGGTACTGTCGGTGGAAAAACGGCATTATTGAAAGAATCTAACTGACCAAACCTTTAATACAGTGTCGAGTTTCTCAATCAAACCCAAACAAAGACAAACGGTTGGAGTGTGGGATTATGGGAGTTTGTGTCTTCGCGGTCAAACAACCATCACTGTCATGTTACCTCAGTTAAATTTACAGATTTCTCTTGTTTGATGATCGATGTGATCGTGTCACTTGTAGCAGGAATAACGTACGTGTTGTGAATTGTTGATGTCGTCGTTGCTGTTACAGAAACTCGCTCCTCCCTGATTCGTTCAATTTAAGAACAACAGCAGCGAGTGTTTCGGTGGATTCGATACGACAATGTCAGCAGTGTATCCGAGACTTTAAACCTCCAGAGTTTACTCAGATTACACCGTCGTCATCATCACGACTCTGGCGAGGAGACAAACAAGCTTCACATTTCTTTCTTGGATCGTCTCCCTCAACCTCTCATGTGTTTTTCTCCAGAGCAGTCAGGTTTTTTTTTTTCTCTCTCTCGTTGCCTCGGGGGCCAAAAAACTTAAAACTCAGGACTTTTCTTCTGAAACACTTTGGACAGTTGTGAGAAGCGTAGTTAATCAGATCGCTGTTACAGATTAGACTTTGGCCCCTTTATGTCTCAGAACTGTCAGGTTGTTTGTGTGTGTGTTTACCTTCGTTTAACTGCTCCCATATGCTACAATGTGTGTGTGTGTGTGTGTGTGTGTGTGTGTGTGTGTGTGTGTGTGTGTGTGTGTGTGTGTGTGTGTGTGCGTGTGCTGCTTTCCTAACTTTGCCAACATGTGATTCAGTGTGAATAAACAACATGTTGTCATCACGGATCCAATTAAGTCTCACTGGATTTAGGATTTTATTTAATCTCACGAAACGCACAAAACCTGACGTGTGTGTGTGTTGATCAATAACGTTGGATGTGGCTACAGTGTGTGTTTCCATGTTTCAGGTGTGTGTCCACTAACATCTGTGACTTCAGCTCCGTTCGATTAACGGCTGCCGGGTGTGTGTGTGTGTGTGTGTGTTGTTATCTCGGCGCCGTCGGCCATCGCCGCTCATCTTCATGCGCTCTGCACTCTCGACTGTCAGGTTTCTCCCTGGTGATGTTTTTCTGTCGAGGTTCTTGCACTCAGAGGCTTTAAGAAAACAGGCTGCAGGTCTGATGTCAAACTGAGTTTGAGTGAGTTTCAGTGTCGAACAGACCTTCAGGTAGAAACTCTCCACCGTCACGCTTCATACAAATATCATTCACCTTTTACGTGATGTCATTTCAAAGTGATGTATTAATCTGAAATGGATATTTGATGATGTCACTCTGACACTGACCTCATTTCCTTGTTGGGCCACAGACAAAAAGAAAAAGACACTAGCAAAGCAACACGTCCGACATGTCGGAGCACCGTGTTTAAAGGAACAGTTCACCCGAAAACAGTCATCATCTCCTCACCTCCACGCTGCCACACAGAAAAATAAAGGTGCTAACTGGAACCAAAAATGGTTCTTCGGAGTGATGCCACAGAAGAACCGTTTTTAGCTCCACAAAGAACCTTTTAGCAAGACGGTTCTTTGAAGAACGCCCAAAGGTGCCTCAAAGAAGAAGAAATGGTTCTTTAGGCACCTTGATGGTTCTTTGAAGCACCATTTATGGTGCTTCAAAGAACCATCAAACGAAGAAGAGGTCAAGATGAGGAAGAAGAGGAAGAAGAAGAAGAAGAAGAAGAAGAAGACGAAGACAAAGAAGAAGAGGTCAAAGAGGCAGAAGAAGAAGAAAAGGATGAAGAAGAAGAGGAAGAAGAAAAAGAGGATTTTAGTTCCACAAAGAACCTTTAGCAAAGAACCATCAAAGAACCAAAATGGTTCTTCGGAGTGATGCCATAGAAGAACCATTTTCAGTTCCACAAAGAAACTTTTAGCAAGAGGTTCTTTGAAGAACCAATCCTGCAAACGGTTCTTAAAGAACCCCAAAGGTGCCTCAAAGAACCATTTCTTCTTCTCTGAGGCTCCTTTGGGGGTTCTTTAAAGAACCATTTTACCATAAATGGTGCTTCAAAGAACCATCAAAGGTGCCTCAAAGAAGAAGAAATGGTTCTTTGAAGCACCATTTATTCTTTGAAGCATCATTTATGGTGCCTCAAAGAACCATCAAATGGTTCTTTCAGGCACCATCAATGGTGCTTCAAAGAACTTTAGCAGAAATAGGTTCTTTAAGGAACTATTTTCAAGAAAGTTCTCTGTGGAGCCAGCTGGTTCAGTAAAGAACCTATTTTAAATGGTTCTTCAGTAATTCTTCAGAATAAATGGTTCTTTGAGCATTTTAAATCAAATCATTATGGGTACGTTGAAAAACAAGTCTGATAACATTGCAGCCCTAATTTCATGCTATTATATGCAATGAAGAACCTTTAGTACTTTAAAGAACCACATAAAGTATCCGAAGAACCATCCCCTATATAAGAAGGTTCTTCAATTGGTAGATGAGTCTCTTTGAAGAACCATTTAAGAATCATTATTTTTCTGTGAGCGATGGAAAGTCAGGTGAAGTCTCGTCGTCCATGAAACATTTCTGGAGCCTCACAGTGAAACAGAGCTGAAGCATCTGGACCCAAAATGGCTCCATACGGCTCATCCATTGTGATCCAGGTCTCAACAGTTTGGGTTCTTGCTGCAGCTCTGTTTCGCTGTGAAGCTCCAGAAATGTTTTGTGGACGATGAAACTTCAGCTGACTTTCCATCAGCCTGGAGGTGAGGAGGAGATGATGACTGGATATTCAGTTTTAGATGAACTGTTCCTTTAACCGTGTCTTTAAACTTCACAGTTTCAGTGATTCAGTTTGTACTTTAAAGCAAGACACACACACACACACACACATACACACACACACACACACACACACACACACACACACACATCATCTCCTAATAGCGTGTGATTGCCTCGTGTATCTGCAGAGATTGAACAGCTGTCAGAAAGATGAACGAGTGTTTGAGCAGGTTCGTTTTAATGAAAGCGCTGAGCGACTCTCGGCGGCGGCGAAGGCTGCTTATATTTCTGTCCGTGCGTCTTTGTGTTAATCTCCTCTGATGCTTGTTTAACGTCCGACCAGCCTCCACATCACACATACACACACACACACACACACACACACACGTGTAGTGTTGTCATGAAGCCAGTCAGGATCGAACTCAGACAGACTCGCCGTCAGAACTCGTGTGTCTGTTTTCCCCTGAACGCACCGCAGACAGTCGGCGTTGTTGACAGACGAGTATCGAGCTTCTCCTCCGCAGGTGTGCGGCCTGAAGCGACTGAAACACGGCCATCAACACAAATCCATATCTCCCACTGTGTGTTTGCTCAGCCTACGTCACGTGTGTGTAGTTGTGTGTGTGTGTGTGTGTGTTTCCAGACAAAGACGCCGCCTGCAGAGCGCTGATGTTGAACCTACAGGGGTGGAGACACGAGAAGACAACAACTGTACATCATGATTCAGTCTGAGAGCTAAAACACCTTCAGAAAATCAATAAGCAACAAAATCAATTCATCATTCAAGTCATTAATCAACCAGGAAGCTGAAATCTGTCTCTTCTCTCTGCTTTACATAATTATAAATAAGATTTATTGGTGTTTTGGTCGTTAGTCAGACATTTGAAGACATGATTTTAGGCTCTAAGTGTTGCTGATCCGACATGAGACGTCTCTTCTTCTTCTCTCATGTCTCGATGTCCAGACAGACTTAAAGGGCTATTCCGGTGTAAATTTAATCCATGGTCTAACACACCGTGACACCGAGTAAGACTCCCCCCTCGAGAGGTCAAGTTAGCTGACCGCTAGCTTAGCTAGTTTTAGCAACCTCAGAAAAGACCGCACGATAACAATACACTGCAGCTTATGTCTCCAACTAGAAACCGCCATCAAAAAGCCACAATTAATGGTGAGAACAGCAGCAAACTTCAGCAACAGTACATGTACAGTCCCAGCACACAGTACGAAGCATCAAACATCTGCTAGCTTTGCTGGATTTGTATTAAAAACACAGCTCAACTCACCCTCTCCTCCAGCAGCCTGCCTGTGTGGGGAAGCCCTGACGAGTCGATTACCGAGTGCAGTAGATTTCTGCAGCTGAAGGATGAAAATGTCTGATTATTACTCCATTCCTTCCCTTATTTTCCCTGTCAGCTCTCGATAGTAAGAACTGAGCGTTCCATGGAGTAATAATCAGACATTTTCATCCTTGAGCTGCAGAAATCTACTGCACTCAGTAATCGACTTGTCAGGGCTTCCCCACACAGGCAGGCTGCTGGAGGAGAGGGTGAGTTGTGCTGTGTTTTTAATACAAATCCAGCAAAGCTAGCAGATGTTTGATGCTTCGTACTGTGTGCTGGGACTGTACATGTACTGTTGCTGAAGTTTGCTGCTGTTCTCACCATTAATTGTGGCTTTTTGATGGCGGTTTCTAGTTGGAGACATAAGCTGCAGTGTATTGTTATCGTGCGGTCTTTTCTGAGGTTGCTAAAACTAGCTAAGCTAGCGGTCAGCTAACTTGACCTCTCGAGGGGGAGTCTTACTCGGTGTCACGGTGTGTTAGACCATGGATTAAACTTACACCGGAATATCCCTTTAAGTTCGCCCGGTCCGACGTGAAGTTAACTCAGATCTGTCGGCGCAGCAGGAGAACTCATTTCTTCCTCCGGCCCATGCTGAGGGTTAAGAGCCCATATTTTCTGGCTGCGTCTCTCCGGGCCGGTCTATCGAGCCGGAGATGCAGTGCCACTGCTAATCTTCCTCCGTCTCTATTCGTCTCTCCTCTTTCTATTTTCATTCATTAGACCCAGACATCCGTCTTTTTCCCTCCTACACCTTTTTTCCACTCGCGTGTTTTCCCAGCCTCCTAATGAGATCTGCTGCTCTCCTGCAGCATTATATATATAAACTCAGTGTAACGGCAGCTTGAATATTGTGATTCTTTGATTTGTTTTCTCCGCAGAATGACAGATGTTGTCAGCCCTCGCCATCTTTTTCATATATATATATAAACACACAGACGGTGCAGTCGCTCACAGTCCCAGACACAACATGATTGGATTTTTTGTGTGTGTTTTTGCTCGTGCGGGGGAAACATTGTGTCCTTGAGGGAAATCAAACAGTCGTCTGGCCGTTCGACTGTACACACAGAGGCCTTCTCGTCATTTATTAAATCTCCCTCTGCCGCCGCCGAGACGTGTCAACTGGATTTTATGTGTTTACACTCATCACTTTGCTGGGAATTGGGGATTTCAGAGCGTGTGTGTGTGTGTGTGTGTGTGTGTGTGTGTGTGTGTGTGTCCTGGTGTTAATTAGAAATGGTAAATTCCACTAAAGGTCAGTCTGGATGTTTCCAGCTGACAGTTCTTGGATCTCATTACGGTTCCACCTTAAAGGAACTTGTCTGCGTCTCGTCTGAGTCTGAATTCATTCATGAGCAGTTTTCAGTGGTGGAAAGTAACTGAGTACTTTTACTCCGAGTACTGCGAGTAAGTAGAGTTTTGAGGTGAATCTTCTGTTTTTCTGTTTCACTTCAGGTGCATATTGTGATTTTTACACCGTTTCATTTATTAACAATAAAGCTTTTGTTATTTATCAGATTAAACGTTTACATTAAAGATAAAATCTGAAAGAATTCTACGTTAAAATTTGTAAAAAACAAATGACATTATCCCAAATGAGGGTGTAAGGACGATCCATACATTCTGTAAAGCATCTGAATGGGCAATATAAAAAAAAACTGATTTAACTTGACAACAAAAGCCAGAGAAGAAGAAGAAGAAGAAGAAGATGAAGAAGAAGGAGAGGAAGACGAAGAAGAAGAGGTCAAAGGAGGAAGAGGAAGAAGAAAGGGATGAAGAAGAAGAAGAAATGGATGAAGAAGAAGACAAAGAAGAAAGGGATGAAGAAGAAGACGAAGACGAAGAAGAAAGGACGAAGACGAAGACAAAGAAGAAAAGGACGAAGACGAAGACAAAGAAGAAAAGGATGAAGAAGAAGAGGAAGAAGAAGATGAAGAAGAAAGGATGAAGAAAAGAAGAAAAGGATGAAGAAGAAGAGGAATGATGACGAAGAAGAAGAAGAGGACGAAGAAGAAGACGAAGAAGAAAGGATGAAGAAGAAGAGGAAGAAGGATGACGAAGAAAAAGAAGAAGAAGAAGAAAAGGACGAAGAAGAAGAAGAGGAAGATGAAGACAAAGAAGAAAAGGACGAAGAAGAAGAGAAGACGGCAAGAGAAAGAAGAAAGAATGAAGACGACGAAGAAGAAGAAGAAGAAGAAAAAGAGGAAGAAGAAGAATTTACAGTTAAACTTCACAGGGCTCCTTTAAAAGTTGTATTTAAACCTGCTCCACCTCGTTGTGTCTTTGAGGGAGTTAAATTATTAATTCTGACGACGTCACTGATAGAAACTGAAGTTTAGATTCCTAAAAATATATATAATATGAAATAACTTACATATTTGGTAGCATTTTGTTAAGATATATAGTATGAATATAATTATATATAATATAATTGGCTTTAACTTCAGATTTATCCTAATTTTTTAAATAATGAATTCTTAGTTTATTTTGTCGACTCGTCAGCTCGTCCAGTTTCTCCCGTGTGTCCGTGAGAGTGTGTGTTGGATATAAATGAGTAACGTACACGTTAATAACTCCTCTTTAATAATTCATAGCTTCTTCTTCTTCTTCTCTCGCTCACGTTCTTTAAACCTGCAAACATTTCATCACTTCTCTTCTGTCCGTCACGGCGTCCTCTGAAAGGTCAGCCTCGTGTTGTGGTGTGACACCAGACTGAGCCTCTAACTTCATTACTGTCGCTGTGATTGCATCAGGAGATCGTCCTCACGCCGAGTCCATACCTCAGGACGGAGTTTACTGATAATCACATCACACTGTGTTCAGGAGATCTGGATCTTTATCACCGAGGTGCTGTGAAGGTAGAGAGTGAAAGTAGATTTCTGAGTCTCATTCACAACATGTCAAATACTGACGGATAGAGATGCTGGTCGATCCATCCTGCAGTCCCAAAGCGTCGGTATTTGTTGAGAAGGTGACTCAAAAATCCACTTTTCTTACAAATTGGAGTAGAAGAACCACAGAGTCATACAAGAGTGTGAGCGCCGTTTACTATTGTGTTGTTATTTGTGCTGATGTTTTGTTGGAGGAATACGTTGAGTCTTGAGCCATCTGTGTTGCCGTTGATGTCTCGTGCACCTTTCGTAGAGGAAGCAGGAAGTGAAGTATCGTTGTTGAGAACATGTGTTGAATAAACGTGAATACGGCGGAGCAACACGGTCGTTTTACCGTCCAGCTCAACGAGTAAAGCAGCCTCACGTCATTTCTCTGATTGTTGAGTCTCATTCCCAGGACGTCACATAGACACATGTTGGGTTGTAAAGCATCCCGAGCAGCAACAAAGAGAGAAAATCAGAAACTCTCTGCAGATACGAGACACTAACGCGCCTTTTCTCCACATTCCAGCCTCCCTCTCTGTCTGTTCACGTCTTCTTACGTCTGAAATCGGTCTTGTGATGTTGAGAAGGCGGCGTGCGATGACGCCAAATAAAAAATAATCCATAATTCACCTCAGATGCATCAAACTGAAGTGACGAGGATGTTTGGAAACTGTGATGAGGAGAAAGTTCAGATATTTGTGTTCAGATGTAGAGAGGAGAAGTACAGATACCTGAAACATCTACTTAAAGACACACTGTGGAATTATTTCTCCCATCTGGTGGTTAAATGTTATTCTGCATCCAAACGAATACTGCTCTCTAGCGCCTCGCGTTTTCAAACGTGCGTTGCAGCCTGTTGGAACTACGGCAGGCGGGATGTGTCAAGATTCAAGAAGCTGTGACAACAACATGTCTTCAAACAGCACTTCATCAAGTTTAGTTTCGGGTGATGAGGTACGTTATTTCAAACAGACTTCAAACTGCAGCTGACGAGCGCGTCTGGCTAAGCTCCTTCTCCGTTCCACAGTCACGCTGGCTCTGAGTGAAAACGCCTTTAGCCTTATCTGTACCATGTAGAGCTTTTTGTCCCTCTCACCAGCTCATCGTTTTTTATAGAGCGGAAGGACATGGAAGCCTCCGTATGAAAAACTTCCCATTAGGAATGAATGGGACGGGGTCAAAAAAGTCGCAAAATCATTGATGTTTTTCAAACATCTCCTGCTCTGGCAGACTTTGACCTAGAGACACCATTCAAACTTTAAAATGTAGGCACAAGTCTTATCTATTTGAGTTGTATTTGAACTTTCTTTCTACAATGTTTAGTTTTTGAACGGTGACCCTTAATTGATCGTGAGTGATTTCGAAAAAATTCAGGATTTTCAATGAGTGTGTATTGCGGAATGTTCGCGCAGCACCAACTGGCAGAGTGGGGGAGCCTGAAAAAACTCTCCGAAAATGTTTCTTTAGATGACGATCCTAGCCACAGATTTCACACTACAATAGTGATATTTTCCAAGAACGTAGCCACACTTGTCTTCTGTCTGGCAACGTGTCCACTTTATCGGGAGGATGTACGGTTTTTGAATTATCTGCGTCTAACCGACACAAACTCCAGCAACTGCCCCATAAGCCCCAATGTTAAACGGGAAGAGGATTTTGGGAGAAAAGCAGAAACTGCCCTGCTTCTCTTCACGCCCAACTTCCTGCTTCACGTCACAATGTGTGATTCTTCCCTCAGGAGGAGAAGTGAGATTGTTGGCAGAGATCATTTTACACCAATGAGGACTTATTTATGAATGAAGACTTGAAGATTTGAGGTCATAAATTACTTAAAACACGACACAGTGGACCTTTAAGTATTTAAAGTTTGAAATTTGTGTCACTTCACACCTCTGCTACAGACGGCAACACTGATGATCTGACAGATGCTGAACAGCAGCCCCAAACAAATACCTCCAAATTGAACTTAATTACGATTCATCACTTGTTTCATGCGAGGAACGGTCTTTTCAATCATCAGAAATACCAACAGAAGACACTAAACACTCAGAGAGGAGAGGTTGGTGCAGGGGTGGATATATCTGGTGGATTATGGAGGCTGTAGAAGGTGTTTCACCGTGTTTCCTCCACTGTAGCGGCGCCTCAGAGGGCACTTCATCATGTTTTATCCGCCACAGGGGCGTCTGAGACGACACCGGTGAGCGTTACACTTTCAAAATAGCACCTGCTGGAGTCTGTTTGTACATCTGCTGTATCGTGTGTTTACAGATCGCCGCTCTTGTCTCCATTTTTCTGCTTAATTTGAAAAAACAGCCAACCCTCGGACCCGACCAATATTTCCCATGACTCCTCTTACGGAGCTCGGATCGATACCAGAAACCTAAAGGATGGTTATCGGATGAGTGGGAAGGTTTCAGATCACTAAAGCTCGAGCAGCAATGAAAGGAGCTGACACAATCTGTGTGTGTGTGTGTGTGTGTGTGTGTGTGTGTGTGTGTGAGTTCACGGCCCTGTTTTAAAGCACATGTGCGAGTGTGTGAAGACAACGAGGGTGTGAAGCGCTCGGCGTGATCTGCATGGTATTAAGCCCGGAGAGGTCCTGTAATTAGCAGCCGGAGCGGTGCGAGGAATCATTAGACGGCTCAGAGTGCCATAAAAGTGTCTGATGTGCGAAGTGAAACAGAGTAATAATAGCAGCGAGAGGACGCGAGTGGTGGAGGCCGACGCTCTCACAGCAGCCTCTAATAGGATGTGAAGGATTAGCCTTCACTCCTGCAGCCTCCTATATGTGAGAGTCTTTTTCCATTTAGGATGCCAGGATGTGAATGCTCAGTTCTGATTGGCTGCAGGGTGTCTATTAACTCCTGATACATGAACACCTCTGGAAGAAGTCCGAGTCGAGATTGTTTTAAAAATCTCAGCTTAAAGAAACAGTTTGGTCATTTGATACGATACGATACGATACGTACATTACGTTACGATGCAATACGATACAATACGATGCGATGCAATTCGATACAATACAATGTGATGCGATACGATACAATACAATGTGATGCGATACGATACAATACTGAATGCGATGATACAATATGATGCAATGCGATATGATGCGATACGATATGATACAATACGATGTGGTGCAATTCGATACGATACAATTCTATACGATACAATACAATGCGATATGATATGATATGATACGATACAATGTGATGCGAATACGATAAAATATGATGCGATACAATACGATATGATACTATACAATACGATGTGATGCAATTCGATACGATACAATGCGATACGATATGAATACGATACAATGCGATGCGATACGATACAATGCGATGCAATACGATACGATACAATGTGATGCGATACGATAAAATATGATGCGATACAATACGATACGATACAATACGATGTGGTGCAAATCGATACGATACAATGCGATGCGATACGATACAATGCGATACGATACGATACAATACGATGCGATACGATACAATACGATGCGATACGATACAATACGATACGATACAATACGATACGATACAATACAATACGATGCGATACGATACAATACGATGTGGTGCAATGCGATACGATACAATACGATGCAATACGATACAATACGATGTGGTGCAATGCGATACGAATTACGATACGTACGATATGATGCAATATAATATGACACGAACAGTACAATACGATGCCATGCCATGCGATACGATACAATATGTACAATACGATACGATACATACGATGCGATGTGATATGATGCGATGCAATGATTGAATCAAAGCTGTGTCTGTGTGTCTGCTGGTTGTTTCCCGTCTCTGTGGCTGGTTTCATATATCCGGACTCTAACCAGTGTTCTGTGTGTCTCTGTGATTTCAGGCTGCGTCCGACGCTCTCAGCAGTCTGGGTCACGTGTACACGGCGATCGGCGACTACCCCAACGCCCTGGCGAGCCACAAACAGTGCGTGCTGCTGGCGCGACAGACCCAGTGTCGGCTCAACGAGGCCCGGCAGCTGGGCAACATGGGCGCCGTGTACACGGCACTGGGAGACTTCCCCAACGCCGTTCAGTGTCACGAGCAGCACCTGGACATCGCAAAGGTACGAGACTACATCTTATGATCTGTACGGTTCTGTAACGTTTGTTCTCAGATTGTCATGAAGGACGCCAACACAGAATAACCAGACAACTGTTGTTCAACAAACATCACTGAGCCACAGTTTGTCTTTCACTGTCTAACAAACACACTGTATTTGATCTTGACTCAGTCACACACACATCGTCCTGCTGCCACAAATACTCACTCGAGCACCAAATGTGGATTAATACGCCGCTGAAAATAGTCCCGACAGATCGATCACTCTCCCTCTTCACCTCCTCCATCAGCACTTTCTTTTACTTGTGCATTTATTCCAGTTGTTCCACCTTTACCTGGAGAGAGAGTGAAGACAATCCCTCTTCCTGTTCTGGTTGCACAATGACAGACGTGTTTTCTTTGTTGATCGAAGTCTTTGCAGATGGTTTAATTCCTCAACAGCACGATCAGTGTTCACTTCAGATTAATGGATTAAACCAAAACAGCTGTTTAACTTAAAGAAAAGAGGAAACCTTGCGGATAATTCGACGTGGGAAGATGTTGTTTCACGAACAGACTAAACACGGCCTGTAAGACATCACCCAGCCGGAGTCACTTAATGAATATAAAAGGCATCCGGTAATTGAGTTTAGGATTATTACGGAGAGAAGCATAATTCATATTTCACGACTATGATGGATTCAGAGGTTGCGGCGGCGGCGGCGGTCTCATCCCCTGCGTGTCTCGCCCAGGTGTTTTTTTTTCTGATGCCGTTGTTTGTATTTTTAAACACGTCCGTCATTAAAGCAGAATTAATTGCATATTTCCCAAAGAACAGGATGTGTATTCAGGACAGTGTCTGCGAGGCGCCGCGGTGCAGCCCTTCATGCAAATATAACGAGAACAAACACAACAAAAGACAACAGTCGGGGCACATTTCACTTTTTATGCGGTTTATTTTTCCTCTTTTTTTTTGTTTTTTTGGATGAAGTGTAAAGTTGTCCCGGCGCCAGCCACCGCAGCCAACATCATCTCACTCTGCAGCCGCCTCTCTCATCGCACTAATTGACCATCTGTTGACAACTAGATTTGTACCAGAATAAAAGGTTCTCTCATTAAAATCCGCCGACTAACGAGAGTTTATAAGGTTGTTTCGTTCCGACAGTTCAGGTGGGGTTTTTTTGCTGCGGATCGTATCAGAGAACAATTTCCATCTGTTTGATTTGTGTTGGCTTTATCTTCGCCTCTCTGAACAGTAACAAGCTAAATTACTTTATAAAATCGGCTTCATAATGTCCTGATGCAACTGACAGTGTTTGAGAACTTACTTGCCCAAAACAAAAAGAGCACACTGCACGGTCGTAAGCATCAGTATAGATTTCACGAGTATAATGTAGTTGGGACACGGCATGAAATAGAATATAAAATGTTCTGCCTAACAACTTTTCGCACTTTTAAAAGGAGGAAATAAAATCACAGTACAACATCTGAGCATCTCTTCTGTCAGGATTGATGCTAATAAAGTGTAGCAGAGCAAAGTTAGAGAGATTTTAGTCGAGTTATTTCAGCAGAATCTCCAAATGAGCCGTTTTACAGCCGGTAAAACTTCTTTAATGTTTCTTAAACTTCACTAGAGTTGTAACCTGACTCTCGGCAGATGCATTTCGTTCCGCCTAGCTCCGCTCACATCCATCTGGGATCGCTCCCGTTGGGAGGGATTTCAGCACCAGATTTTCAGGTCGAGCCAATCAGGACCGCCGGGCGGGAGTTTCATAGATGTGACGTAGCGGAGAAGCGACTGTTTTGATTCAGACAACAATGGCGGCTCGCATCGAGGAAGCAAGCGTCAACATTGATGCTGCTGTTTCATCCGTGTCGTCCAATCTACCCAATATTTTTTCGTTAAAAGAACGTCGCTCTCATCGACGTCACAGGTTGGTTTTGATGTGAGTGGTTGAAGTAGCACGTCAATAAAGATGACAGACAAGTGGTTTATCCAATCATATGCAAGGATTTTTGAAACACATCTCCAATGGAGCGATCCCAGATGGATGAGAGGAGCGAGGCGGAACGAAATTCATCTGGCGAGATTCAGGTTACTGGAGTTAATCATCCCAGCTAAACACAACTGTTTTTTGCCTTGAGTCTCAGCTTTTAGCATATTGTTTGTGTTGTTAGCCACAAAATGCTACAGTTGCATGCACCGGTTTGCTTGGTGTTGGAATTGTTGTGTTTTCTTGACATCACATCTGATTCTTGGGGACCAGGGGCCGTATTACAGGAACTTCCTATCTTAAGTCCTAAGTTAAGATAAGTTAAGGATAAGTGTAAGATAGGATTTTTCTCAATTTGGTATTACAGAAACATATCCTATCTTATCTCAGGTTAAGATATCCTAAGTAGGCGATCTAGCATCGACATTCAGCTTTTATGTCTGTTACCTAGCAACGGATGAAACTTGTTGTCGGATCACGTCACTTCACAACTGACAGCTAGCAGCTATCACAATGATAATATAACTAGCGCTACTAGCTATGGATGGGATTGGGGAAATAACAACGTCGTGCTGAAAATTTTAAAGGGGATGAAATAGAAAAGTTGGCGAGTTTGACAGAAAAGCTCAAAGGAAATATTGTAGACAGGGCTGTAACTTCAAAATTCTGGAACCCTGTAGGCATTTTGGGGTAAAAGTGTTTTCTTGGTTGTTCCTATAGTATTTTTTTGTGCTGAATCCATTTCTGCCAGATGTCAAGCTGTAAAAGTTACGGTTTAGTCATAATTATTGATTAATTATCATAATGATTGATTAATCGCCCAATATTAGAAATGGCTATAATTTTCCAATTTGTGAATATATTATATATGGTTGTTTGGTATCATTGTAAAGGGGGCATCCATGGCTTTCATTTAAGCCCAAAGTTGTATCTTTCTGACAAAGACAGAGGTCACAGGACCACTTTAAACCATAAATTACACACATTTTCCCACATTTTTCGCCTAAACTATATAGTTTATTTGATCCCTGTAGGATCAAGGGACATCAGGGACCCAAAGACCAACAACTGCAATACTTAATAGACTCTGTCAATTCAGGAAAAGTATAATATACCCATACTATTTCTTTGTGAGAGGTTATTGTGAGCCTTAAATTAGAAGTCACCGACTCAGGCCAATTCGTGGCATGCCCCTAAACCGTAACTTTTACAGCTTGACATCCGGCAGAAATGGATTCAGCACAAAAAAATACTATAGGAACAACCAAGAAAACACTTTTACCCCAAAATGCCTACCACCTCATTTTCTGAAGGGTTTTTCCCAAATTTGGTCCTGTCTATTGTTTGGGAAGTTTCTCTGTTAAGTTACGCGACACTGCAGGTTGGGAAAGTTTACCTATATCGGCTACTTCGCTCTGAAAGCGCATTTGTCAGCTGTACGACAACAGGCAGAGCCCCATGACGGCGCGTCGGCCTCTCCGAAAAAGGTCGTAGCTCCTCGGCCAAACCCAGGATCATGCCTGTACCGGCTTACAAGTGCTGTATCGTCGAAACGTAAAACATCGTTGGGATCACTCGAAAGCCTTTCAACAAACACATTTCATCGATCACCATTTGCCCTACGTCAATTTTGCTGCGCTTCATGTAACAAAAGAGCTGCCATCTCGCTAATTTGTAACACATTTCCTATCTGGAGTTAAGATAAGAACACTGACTTTAGGATCGGCCGTTCTGTAATGACTTTTTTCCTAAATCCGATCCTAACCCTTGTTACCATAGTTACCAAACAGATGAGATAGGATTTTCGAGTTAGGAAGTTGTGATGCTTCCTAACGATGCTCTGACGGTGTCTCTGGCAGACTCTGGAGAACCAGCGTGAGGAGGCTCGGGCGTACAGCAACCTGGGCAGCGCCTACCACTCTCAGCGGGACTTTGACAAGGCGATATCGTATCACACGCGAGTGCTGGAGCTGGCGCAGGAGCAGGGCGACCGGGCCATCGAGATGAGGGCGTACGCCGGGCTGGGCCACGCCGCCCGCTGCATGCAGGTCGGTGAAAACCACTCAAAGGGGGTATTCAAGGGGGATTCTGCAGCTCTGTGTGTGAATGTGACATAAACATGATTAATGATGTTGCTTCCTGTCGCCGTCAGGACCTGGAGAGGGCCCGGCAGTACCACCAGCACCAGCTGGAACTCGCCCAGGAGCTGCAGGACAGAGCGGCTCAGGGCCGAGCCTCCTCCAACCTGGGTAGGTTCGACTCAGCCGGAGGGAGAGAATGTGAATCTGTGTGTGTGTGTTTCTGTGGCGAGTTAAGAGACAAGCTGCTGCTGGATTATTAGTTTAAAACTCCTAATGATGAGGAGATTCATCCTGTCAGCCTCCAGGATAAAGAGACGACAAGTAGAAGGAGGCTGGTGGGATTTCTTCTTCTGCGCCGAGGATAAACATGTAAAAAAAAAAACAGCAGAGGGTCTGTGCATCTGCTGAATAACAGAATAAAAGATGTGAGAGTCGGCAGCAGCTTTAAAAATCCTGGTTCACACGCAGTTCAATCTGTGATCTGAGCTGACAAGCTGTTGTTGTTTGAGACGTTCGATATAAAATTCAGCACGACAGCTGAAACGACCACAACACACAGACGACACACAACAACCTGTTAGACTGTATATCAGCTTTTTAATGTGAGAAGGAGGCAAGTTAGTGATTTCACAGCTCGAACAGAAACAAAGGAAGGTCGAACCCTCTTTGATTTCTTGAACTTGGACTTGTGTGGTTGTGTTCGCCCTCGGTTTTGGCTCACAGGCTCGATTCAGACGGTCCAGTCTTTCTGGAGGTTGTGAGGAAAGAGCTTCCGTCTGCTCTTCGTGGTCCGCAACAAAATCTAGTGAATGTATAGTTCTGATAAGATATTAAACAAACACAGAGCTCTCTGCGGTAAGTTAAGAGGGTGCTGCTATGTTCTGAACCGTCCGGACCTCTGAGGTCGTCAGGTTCAGGTCCGGTTTTTAGCCTCCAGAGTCAAAACTAAACGTGGAGAAGCTGCGTTCAGACTCTCCCCTCTTTTAAATCGAGGCTGAAGACCTTTCTGTTTGAGCTGCACTGAGACCTTTTATTCTTTGCTCTTGTCTCTTTTAAACCTTTTCTGTTTAACTTGTTTTAGTGTTTTGTTTCTTGATGTCTTCCTACTTGTTTTGGATGTATTTAAATTGAATTTTATGCCCCTGAAAAGCACAAATAAACTCGCTGAAAGACGTACAACGATCTTTATCATAAGGTACGAGGTAAAAATATGTCTTAATTTCAATAGTCAGTCACTCTCTTCTCCTTTTAAAGTTCCTCTGATTTCCATTTCATTTTCAAAAAGTGGAAGATTTGATGCAAAGACTTTAGGAAAATAATTGATAATTGCAATTAACGGACAATCAAAAGAAAGCACAACATTTCCAGATGAATAGTTAAAGACAATAAAAACAAAAGCGAGCTATAATTAGATTAGACTCTAATTAAAATGCAGGAAATATTCGTCGCTCTCTTCTTCTTTTCACGTCTTTCTGACTCCACGTCTGTGAACTCAACACTGACCCGTCTTTTATTTTCTCCTTTGTGAATTTCATTTTCCAAAAAGTGGAAGATTTGATGCAATTTCAGATAAAAGGTTAAACGTTCTGCAGAGTTTAAACTGAAGCTGCAGAAGCTGCAGGTCTGAACGTCACGCCGACCGGACCCAGGTCAATCGGATCGAATCAGCACCATCGAGCTCACACACACAACGGACTCTTCCTCTGTTACACCAGAGCAGAAACCAAGTAGATTTACTCAGGTACAGTTTGAGTTTCTGCCACTTTTCAGAGGGAACTTTTATACTTCACTTTACAAACTCCACCTGTCGGCGGCTCAGAACAGGTGGAGTTCAGTAAAGTGGTTCCAGCTTTGAGTACGTTAATGATCAACACTCGTCGACAGGAAGCCTCGTGACTTAGCGTCCACACGTAGCCGCTCATCTTCCTGTTGTACTGGAAGAAAACACGATTGATATGAGAGTGCAAAGATTTGGATGTGTGGATTTGTGGAAATCACTCCTCTTGTTTCCTCCTCTCCTTCACTTCCTTGTTTCCTTTTCTCTTGTTTCTCCTTTTTCCTCTTCCTCCTCTTTCTGGTGTCATCCCCCTTATTTCCTCCTGTCCTTTCCTCTCATACATCCTCTCTTCCTCTTTTATTTCCTTTCTCGTTTTCTCCATTTTTTTGTTCTTCTCCTCACTCCTCTTGTTTCCTCCTCTCCTTCACTTCCTTGTTTCCTTTTCTCTTGTTTTATCCACTCTCCTTTTTCCTCTTCCTCCTCTTCTTCTGTGTCATCTATTCCCTTATTTCCTCCTGTCCTTTCCTCTCGTATGTCCTCCCTTGTTTTTTCATTTCCTTCTCGTTTTCTCCTCACTCCTCTTGTTTCCTCATCTCCTTCACTTCCTTGTTTCCTTCTCTCTTGTTTTATCCACTCTCCTTTTTCCTCCTCCTCCTCTTTCTGGTGTCATCTCCCTTATTCCCTCCTCTCTTTTTCTCTTGTATGTCATCTTCTTCTTCTCTCCTTGCCTCCTTTCCTTCCTTCCTCTCTTACTATCCTTCATTTCCTCCTCTCCTCTGCTCTCCTCTTCTTCGGTGTCATCTACTCCCTTGTTTCCTCCTGTCCTTTCCTCTCATATGTCCTCCCTTCTTTTTTCATTTCCTTTCTCGTTTTCTCCTCACTCCTCTTGTTTCCTCCTCTCCTTCACTTCCTTGTTTCCTTCTCTCTTGTTTTATCCACTCTCCTTTTTCCTCTTCCTCCTCTTCTTCTGTGTCATCTACTCCCTTATTTCCTCCTGTCCTTTCCTCTCGTATGTCCTCCCTTGTTTTTTCATTTCCTTCTCGTTTTCTCCTCACTCCTCTTGTTTCCTCATCTCCTTCACTTCCTTGTTTCCTTCTCTCTTGTTTTATCCACTCTCCTTTTTCCTCCTCCTCCTCTTTCTGGTGTCATCTCCCTTATTCCCTCCTCTCTTTTTCTCTTGTATGTCACCTTCTTCTTCTCTCCTTGCCTCCTTTCCTTCCTTCCTCTCTTACTATACTTAATTTCCTCCTCTCCTCTGCTCTCCTCTTATTCGGTGTCATCTACTCCCTTGTTTCCTCCTGTCCTTTCCTCTCGTATGTCCTCCCTTCTTCTTTCATTTCCTTTCTCGTTTTCTCATCACCACTCTAAACTTTCCTCCTCTCCTCTTTCCTTTCCTCTTATTTCCTCCCTCCTCTTGTTTCCTCCTCTCCTTCACTTCCTTGTTTCCTTCTCTCTTGTTTTATCCACTCTCCTTTTCCTCTTCATCCTCTTTCTGATGTCATCTCCCTTATTTTTTTTTTTTGTCGATGATGATCCGAGTTGTTCTTCCAGCGCTGCACTGAGCTGCTTTTAAAACATGTAGCTCGTAAAGCTCGTTAACCCTAAATCGTGGAGCCGGACCGTAGATCTACGTGACGCTCCACCTCTCCCGTCACCTCGTCTGTCTGCTGAGGGCCTCTCACATGACTGCAGCAGAGCCTCTCTGGCCAATCAGCTCTCATGTTTTATTAATCGGGGTTTTGTTTTTCTGCCGGACGCGGTGATATCTGAGAGAGCCGGGCGAACCTGACGCCACCGCTGAGTGGACAGTGTGTGTGTGTGTGTGTGTGTGTGTGTGTGTGTGTGTAATACGAGCGCTGCCTCAGTCGCTCTGAACACCAACGCCAGTCGAGCACAATCAGACATGAAGACGTCTGTTGTTTTGTGCTGTTTCCTCCTCACACACACACACACACACACACACACACACTCACACACACTCACACACACACTCACACACTCCCCGTGTTCGCCGCCTGTTATTTGAAATAATCAGAGTGAGGCTCTCGGCTCTCGCTGGAGCTTTGATGTGTGACTAATAGGCTATTGCTGAAGTCGCTGACACGCTCCTGACAGACGAGATCCCGTCTGCGGCTCAGATCAATGATTCACATCATCATTTATGGATGATTCTTCTCTCCGACGCTGAATGCTGACTTGACAACCCTTCATTCTCCTCGCCTCCTTTTTCTTTCCTCCTTTCCTCCTCTCCTCCCCTCCGACCATCCCTTAAATCCTCCTGCTTGCCTCTCATTTCCATCATGGTTTCCTCTCCTCTCATGACGGGCTCTCTTTCAGTTTCGTCTTCCTCCCTTATTCCCTTGTATGTCATCTTCTTCTTCTCTCCTTTCCTCCCATTGTTTCCTCCTCCTCTCTTCCTTTCCTTCCCTCTTCTCTTACTGTCCTTTATTTCCTCCTCTCCTCTGCTCTCCTCTTCTTCGGTGTCATCTACTCCCTTGTTTCCTCCTGTCCTTTCCTCTCGTATGTCCTCTCTTCCTATTTCATTTCCTCTCTTTTTCTCGTCACCACTCTAAACTTTCCTCCTCTCCTCTCCTTCCTTTCCTCCCATTTCCTCCTCTCCTTCACTTCCTTGTTTCCTTCTCTCTTGTTTTATCCACTCTCCTTTTTCCTCTTCCTCCTCTTTCTGGTGTCATCTCCCTTATTTCCTCCTATCCTTTCCTCTCGTATGCCCTCTCTTCTTCTCGCCTTCCGACCATTTTTCCTCCTCTCTTTATTTCCTTGTTTCCTCATCTTCTTCACTTCCTTGTTTCCTTCTCTCTTGTTTTATCCACTGGTGTCATCTCCCTTATTTCCTCCTGTCCTTTCCTCTCGTACATCCTCTCTTCTTCTCTCCTTCCGACCCTTTTTCCTCCTCTCTTTATTTCCTTACCCTCTCCTCTTATTTCCACCATTTTTTCCTCCTCGCCTCACTCCTCTTGTTTCCTCCTCTCCTTCACTTCCTTGTTTCCTTCTCTCTTGTTTTATCCACTCTCCTTTTTCCTCTTCCTCCTCTTTCTGGTGTCATCTCCCTTATTTCCTCCTGTCCTTTCCTCTTGTACGTCCTCTCTTCTTCTTTCATTTCCTTTCTCGTTTTCTCCTCCCTCCTCTTGTTTCCTCATCTCCTTCACTTCCTTGTCTCTTGTTTTATCCACTCTCCTTTTTCCTCCTCCTCCTCTTTCCCGTGTCATCTCCCTTATTTCCTCCTGTCCTTTCCTCTCGTATGTCCTCTCTTCTCCTTTCTCGTTTTCTCGTCACTCCTCTTGTTTCCTTCTCTCTTGTTTTATCCACTCTCCTTGTTTCCTCTTTCTCCTCTTTCTGGTGTCATCCCCCTTATTTCCTCCTGTCCTTTCCTCTCATATGTCCTCTCTTCTTCTTTCATTTCCTTTCTCTTTTTTTCATTACCACTCTAAACTTTCCTCTTTTGGTGTCATCTACTCCCTTGTTTCCTCCTGTTCCTTTCTCGTTTCCTCCTCTCCTCTCCCTCCTTTCCTCCCATTTTCTCCATTTTTGTTCCTCTCCTCACTCCTCTTGTTTCCTTCTCTCTTGTTTTATCCACTCTCCCTTTTCCTCCTCCTCCTCTTTCTGGTGTCATCTCCCTTATTCCCTCCTCTCTTTTTCTCTTGTATGTCATCTTCTTCTCTCCTTTCCTCACATTGTTTCCTCCTCATCTCCTTCTTTCCTTCCCTCTTCTCTTACTGTCCTTTATTTCCTCCTCTCCTCTGCTCTCCTCTTTCTTCGGTGTCATCTACTCCCTTGTTTCCTCCTGTCTTTTCCTCTCGTATGTCCTCTCTTCCTATTTCATTTCCTCTCATTTTCTCGTCACCACTCTAAACTTTCCTCCTCTCTTCTTTCCTTTCCTCCCATTTCCTCCTCTCCTTCACTTCCTTGTTTCCTTCTCTCTTGTTTTATCCACTCTCCTTTTTCCTCTTCCTCTTCTTCTTCGGTGTCATCTCTCCTTATTTCCTCCTGTCCTTTCCTCTCGTACGTCCTCCCTTTCTTCTTTCATTTCCTCTCTCGTTTTTCGTCACTACTCTAAACTTTCCTCCTCTCCTCTGCTCTCCTCTTCTTTGGTGTCATCTATTCCCTTGTTTCCTCCTGTCCTTTCCTTCCTTTCCTCCCATTTCCTCCATTTTTTGTTCCTCTCTTCACTCTTCTTGTTTCCTCCTCTCTTGTTTTATCCACTCTCCTTTTTCCTCTTTCCTTTATTTCCTCCTGTCCTTTCCTCTCTTCTTCTCTCCTTCCGACCATTTTTCCTCCTCTCTTTATTTCCTTACCCTCTGATCTTATTTCCACCATTTTTTCCTCCTCGCCTCAGTTTTTAATTTCTCCTCTCCTTTTTAATGGTTTCGTTTCAGGTGAGATTGAACCAAGTTGACTTCCACAGAACCAAAACAATGAGCTGAAAGGCACTAAAACATCTTGCAGAGCTGCAGAGATTGGCGATAATTCTCTGTGGCTTCATAATCATAATCATTGTTTTTTAATTTGTGCAGCAAAAACAACAGAATGAGACCAAACCAGAGCTGCTCGATGCTGATGTCGGCCACACCCAGGTTCGTTAATCGATGACCGAGCCGTTTGCATCCTGCTGTGGTGAAAAGTCGAGCTCAGATCAAACTCGCTCGGTGCTGTTTCGGACGAATGTCTCGTCATCAGATCTCACCTGATTCTCCACACCTCTAATCCTTCCTCCCTGCACGCCGGGGAATCCCACCGCAGATAGCTGGCACCTGAACGCCTCGCAGGAGTGTGTGTGCTGCGCCTCGAGGGAGCTTCTGTATCTGTGTGTCTGCACATGCTCACGCCGGCGTTAGCAGAGTTTAAGAGGAGGCTGTAACTGTAACCAGCTCTTCTCTTCCAGCCAACTCTGCAGGCTCCGCTGTAATCCTCTTAGCGCGAGACCCCGACGAACGAGGTCTCCCTGTCCTTATCGGCAGCCTCCTCCTCCTCCTCCTCCTCCTCCTCCTCCTCCTCCTCCTCCTCCTCCTCCTCCTCCTCCTCATCCTCCTCCTCCTCCTCCTCCTCCTCCTCTTCACGTAACTCTGCTTCCTACATATTCCAGACGAGGCTGAATGAGGCCAAAAACACAGCGTGCAGAGAGGCATCGCTTTTTTCTCTCTGGTACAGTTCAATGGTTCACGCTTTTATATTCTGCTCTCGACTCGACGACAGTCTGACTTCAGGAGCGAAGTGTGCATTTATAAGAGGTTTGTTAGAGGTTTGTTAGAGGTTTATTAGAGGTTTATTTGAGGTTTATTAGAGGTTTATAAGAGGTTAATTAGAGGTTTATTAGAGGTTTGTTAGAGGTTTATAAGAGGTTTGTTAAAAGGTTAATTAGAGGTTTATTTGAGGTTTATAAGAGGTTTATTAAAGGTTTATTAGAAGTTTATTTGAGGTTTGTTAGAGGTTTGTTAGAGGTTAATTAGAGGTTTATATGAGGTTTATTTGAGGTTTATTCGAGGTTTATTTGAGGTTTATTAGAGGTTTATTAGAGGTTTATAAGAGGTTAATTAGAGGTTTATAAGAGGTTAATTAGAGGTTTGTTAGAGTGTTTGTTAGAGGTTTGTTAGAGGTTTATTAGAGGTTTATTTGAGGTTTATTAGAGGTTTATTAGAGGTTTATTTGAGGTTAATTAGAGGTTTATAAGAGGTTTATTAGAGGTTTATTTGAGGTTAATTAGAGGTTTATAAGAGGTTAATTAGAGGTTTGTTAGGTGTTTATTAGAGGTTTGTTAGAGGTTTATTAGAGGTTTATTTGAGGTTTATTAGAGGTTTATAAGAGGTTTGTTAAAAGGTTAATTAGAGGTTAATTAGAGGTTTATTAGAGGTTTGTTAGAGGTTTATTAGAGGTTTATTAGAGGTTAATTAGAGGTTTATTTGAGGTTTATTTGAGGTCTATTAGAGGTTTATTAAAAGTATTATTAGACATTTATTTGAGGTTTATTTGAGGTTATTTGAGGTTTATTTGAGGTTTTTTAGAGGTGTCACAGTTTCAACTCTGAATTGAAAATCAATCAAAATGAGCAGGCAGTCTTCAGAGATCCTTTATTGATCAGTTTGTGAAGAGGGTTCACTCTGGACGGATTTGAGAGACTGAAACTAGAAAACTGAATTTCTATCTTCTGTTGTTTATTGTTAAATTACTGAATGGTGGTATTTTTTTTCTTGAATCTTTATTTTTGGCGATGTAAATTTGAACTTACTCCGTCAAAAGCCACCAGGAAAAAGTCAAGCTGTCCTGTATCTACACACTGTCTCATGTACATAAAGAGACATTTATATAAACCAGAATATTCAGCGTGCTCCTCGTGAATACTTTAAGTCATTCACACACAGTGAAAAATAAAAACACAATCAAATATGCATCATTATTCTCTTTGGATGTGAGCCACTTTCACTACTGAGGGTTTCTTTTACTGTTGCACACTCATCCATAATGAGCCAATTAAAGACGTTATCATTAATTCAGATCTACATAATTGCTTTTGTTCACACAGTTTTATTTTTCTTCTGTTGGTTTAAATTCACCGTCAGTTTTATTTTCCTGTGTTTTTTGCTTTGTGATCGTGAAGCGCTCTGTGAATTCTGCTTTACTGACGCAGCTGTGATGAAATATTGAATTCATGCGAGTATGGATGCTATAAATAGCCTTTTGTAACGGCTCTGATCTTTTGTCAACACAACACAAACACTGAAATCATTCTGCTCTTTAAGACCTTCACATGCGTTTGGATCAAACGGTCGTCGATGTGGATGAATCTGCAGAAACCAGGCGTCTTCCTGCTTCTGTGCGAGCTTTAATCCTTTTTAATCATCCGACCTCGGACAGAAACCACAGAAGAAGAACCGGTCTGAAACAGTCGCTTTCATGTGTTTTAATTATAAATTCATTTTCTATCTAATTCTGTTTTAGAGGGTTCAAGTAAATCGTGATGAGTCAGAGTGAATAACTCAAACAGTCTGATTGAATTATGCAACAGGAGGATCTTTGATAAACATCACATCCTGGTTCACTTCAGACCAAGAGACGTTTTTTATCAGTGGGGTCGGATCGTCGTTGGTTTCAGTCTTTTCAGTGATGATAAAAATACAGAATGAAACCCACCTTCCTCTTCTCCTTTCCTTCCCTCTTCATTTCCTCCTCTCCTCTGCTTTCCTCTTCTTCGGAGTCATCTCCCTTATTTCCTCCTGTCCTTTCCTCTCGTACATCCTCTCTTCTTCTTTCATTTCCTCTCTCGTTTTCTCGTCACCACTCTAAACTTTCCTCCTCTCCTTCACTTCCTTGTTTCCTTCTTCATTGTTTCCTCCTGTTCCTTTCTCGTTTCCTCCTCTCTTCTCCTTCCTTTCCTCCCATTTCCTCCATTTTTTTGTTCCTCTCCTCACTCCTCGTTTCCTCCTCTCCTTCACTTCCTTGTTTCCTTCTCTCTTGTTTCTCCTTTTTCCTCTTCCTTCTCTTTCTGGTTTCATCTCCCTTATTTCCTCCTCTCCTTTCCTCTCGTATGTCCTCTCTTCTTCTTTCATTTCCTCTCGTTTTCTCGTCACCACTCTAAATTTTCCTCCTTTCCTCTCCTCTCCTTCCTTTCTTTCCTCCCATTTCCTCCATTTTTTTGTTCCTCTCCTTACTCCTCTTGTTTCCTCCTCTCCTTCACGTCCTTGTTTCCTTCTCTCTTGTTTTATCCACTCTCCTTTTCAAGTTCAAGTAAATCGTGATGAGTCAGAGCGAATAACTCAAACAGTCTGATTGAATTATGCAACAGGAGGATCTTTGATAAACATCACATCCTGGTTCACTTCAGACCAAGAGACGGTTTTTGATCGGTGGGGTCGGATCGTTGTTGGTTTCAGTCTTTTCAGTGATAATAAAAATACAGAATGAAACCCACCTTCCTCTTCTCCTTTCCTTCCCTCTTCATTTCCTCCTCTCCTCTGCTTTCCTCTTCTTCGGAGTCATCTCCCTTATTTCCTCCTGTCCTTTCCTCTCGTACATCCTCTCTTCTTCTTTCATTTCCTCTCTCGTTTTCTCGTCACCACTCTAAACTTTCCTCCCCTCCTTCACTTCCTTGTTTCCTTCTTCATTGTTTCCTCCTGTTCCTTTCTCGTTTCCTCCTCTCTTCTCCTTCCTTTCCTCCCATTTCCTCCATTTTTTTGTTCCTCTCCTCACTCCTCTTGTTTCCTCCACTCCTTCACTCCCTTCATTCCTTCACTTCCTTGTTTCCTTCTTCCTTGTTTCCTCCTGTCCCTTTCTCGTTTCTTCCTCTCTTCTCCTTCCTTTCCTCCCATTTCCTCCATTTTTTTGTTCCTCTCCTTCACTTCCTTGTTTCCTTCTCTCTTGTTTCTCCTTTTTCCTCTTCCCTCTCTTTCTGGTTTCATCTCCCTTATTTCCTCCTCTCCTTTCCCTCTCGTATGTCCTCTCTTCTTCTTTCATTTCCTCTCATTTTCTCGTCACCACTCTAAATTTTCCTCCTCTCCTCTTTCCTTTCCTTCCTTTCTTTCCTCCCATTTCCTCCATTTTTTTGTTCCTCTCCTCACTCCTCTTGTTTCCTCCTCTCCTTCACGTCCTTGTTTCCTTCTCTCTTGTTTTATCCACTCTCCTTTTCAAGTTCAAGTAAATCGTGATGAGTCAGAGCGAATAACTCAAACAGTCTGATTGAATTATGCAACAGGAGGATCTTTAATAAACATCACATCCTGGTTCACTTCAGACCACGAGACGGTTTTTATATCAGTGGGGTCAGATCATCGTTGGTTTCAGTCTTTTCAGTGATAATAAAAATACAGAATGAAACCCACCTTCCTCTTCTCCTTTCCTTCCCTCTTCATTTCCTCCTCTCCTCTGCTTTCCTCTTCTTCGGAGTCATCTCCCTTATTTCCTCCTGTCCTTTCCTCTCGTACATCCTCTCTTCTTCTTTCATTTCCTCTCTCGTTTTCTCGTCACCACTCTAAACTTTCCTCCCCTCCTTCACTTCCTTGTTTCCTTCTTCATTGTTTCCTCCTGTTCCTTTCTCGTTTCCTCCTCTCTTCTCCTTCCTTTCCTCCCATTTCCTCCATTTTTTTGTTCCTCTCCTCACTCCTCTTGTTTCCTCCACTCCTTCACTTCGTTGTTTCCTTCTTCCTTGTTTCCTTCTTCCTTGTTTCCTCCTGTTCCTTTCTCGTTTCCTCCTCTCTTCTCCTTCCTTTCCTCCCATTTCCTCCATCTTTTGTTCCTCTCCTCACTCCTCTTGTTTCCTCCACTCCTTCACTTCCTTGTTTCCTTCTCTCTTGTTTCTCCTTTTTCCTCTTCCTTCTCTTTCTGGTTTCATCTCCCTTATTTCCTCCTCTCCTTTCCTCTCGTATGTCCTCTCTTCTTCTTTCATTTCCTCTCGTTTTCTCGTCACCACTCTAAATTTTCCTCCTTTCCTCTCCTCTCCTTCCTTTCTTTCCTCCCATTTCCTCCATTTTTTTGTTCCTCTCCTTACTCCTCTTGTTTCCTTCTCTCTTGTTTTATCCACTCTCCTTTTCAAGTTCAAGTAAATCATGATGAGTCAGAGCGAATAACTCAAACAGTCTGATTGAATTATGCAACAGGAGGATCTTTAATAAACATCACATCCTGGTTCACTTCAGACCAACAGACGGTTTTTATCGGTGGGGTCGGATCGTTGTTGGTTTTTAGTCTTTTCAGTGATAATAAAAATACAGAATGAAACCCACCTTTCCGCTGGAGCACAGCAGAGCTGGAGACGAGCCAGAGACTCTGAGTTAACGCTGAGTGAATCCGACCGGTCGCCTCTCCTCTCGCAGTCTGACACGGAGCCACATGTCACCTCTTCCATCTGGTGTCTCGACACCCCCGTATCCACGTTTCCCCTCCGTAACCCCGCCTCTCGTCTGTCCTCCTCCAACTGTACGGACACGCATCTGATATTTACAGTCTCAGCAG